>SJXQ01002729.1:397840-427981 GCA_006408695.1 Aepyceros melampus
TGGCTCTCAGCCCGCTCCCTGCCCGCTCCGCTTCACCACGCTGCTCCCCCTGCATGAAAGCTGCGGGTCCTGGCCTTCCTCGCCTCACATTCCCTGCCCCCACCCCTGTCTCCGGCACACACACACCCTCCGCGGGCAGCCTGGGGCCCAGGTGAACCAGGGTGGGGTCCACCATAATCTGCTCCCTCATCATGGCTCTGGTGAGACAGAAATCCTGCGGATGGAGAGATCAAACTGACTGGAGTGGGACATGAGTTGGGGGCAGGGGGGCATCTCTTGGATCTGAGCTGTCATCCTGGGGCAGGAAGGGGGCACTGGCTTGTTTTCCTTCCTCGAGCAGGTACAAAAGAAGCCACATTAATACAGTCCTGCCTTTGAAGCTCACCTCTGAAACCCGGGCTCTTGGGTCTGAGCCAAGCAGGCTTGGCCGCTCGTGCCCTCTGCCCAGCCACCCCTCCAGAGGTGCTTCGGAACTGGGAGATCAAAGGGGCCTGGGCTTCTCCCCACCGTGCAGTCAGAGCCGTGGGTTAGGAGTAACTGTGGGAAGGCGGGTGTGCACAGAGGGTCTCGTGCAGGAGAGCAAGCCTGGATTTCAGAGGGCTCCAAAACACATGCTCCCCAATAGGTACTGGGTACCTACCCATGTGGTTGGTCTCCCTTCTTCCTTACAGGTGTTGTTGTGTCTGGTGTCCCATTTTACAGATGGGGAAATGGAGGCTCTGAGAGGGTTAAATAGCTTATCCAAGGAATCAGGATTGGAAACCTGATCCCCAAGCCAGGACCTTCTCCCTATTGGAAAGTCCTACTCCCACCCCAAAGACAACTTTCAATTCTTGATCATAAACCCAGGTATGTGCTTTAGTCCCTGAAGCCAACAGCTCCATAAAAGGCTGCTGTTTTCGCATCTCAAAGAGGCTAATGTCAGCAGGCCCCGTCATCCCTCCCAGACCTGCACAGGGAGGATGGACATGCATTCAGGATTCCACCATGGACCCCAATTTTCCATCTCCCGCAAGCCCTTCACCCTCAAGTTGCCTTTGTGTTTGTTGAGAGGCTGAGAGGACTGGAGAGCTGGTGTCAGGGTGAGCAGGGGTACCCCTGTCTGTGCACCGAACTCCCCCTTAGAATAAGGGAGGGATGAGAGGAACCACCAGCCCTCTCGGTAGGGACTCAGCTCATTCTCAAGTGGAAAGAGCCCGGAGTGGAAGACTTACCCTGCTCTTTCCAGCTGGGCAGCTGCCTCTCGCACCTGACCGCTCACCTGGCCCTCTCCTTCCTCTCCCTTCCACCACCCCTCACCTCCCTCCAGACCACCAGATCAAAGGCAAGAATCTGGGAGCCCTTAAGGATGTCCCCCCTCCCCCCCCTCCCCTGCCCGCCCTCTGCTCTTCCTGCCCCTCTCAAATAACTGTTTCCCGAGGTGGAACCAGACTGATTCCGAGATGGAAGGGCCTTCTACATCAGCATCTTCATTTCACAGCCGAGCAAGCCGAGGTCCAGAGAGGGTGACTTCCTTAAAGTCACATAGCAAACTCATGGCTTGGGACCAGGGCAACAGTGAGGTCTTTGGGAGCCTATATGTTGAAGAGATCTTTGTTTCTCCCCCAGTGCAGGTGTTTCAAAACAGAAACAGTGTTAAACCGTGAAGCATAGAACGAATAAAAAGCACTGTTTAGGACTACCCTGATGGGTCCAGTGGTTAAGCATCCATCAGCCAATGCAGGGGAAATAGGTTCAGTCCCAGGTCTGGGAATATTCCACGCGGCGCAGGGCAACTAAGCCTGTGCACCACAACTTCTGAAGCCCGTTTGCTCCAGAGCCTGAGCTCAGTCACTAGAGAAGCCAGCACAACAAGAAGCCCGAGTCCCATGGCTAGAGAGTGGTCCCCGCTCCCCGAAACCAGAGAAAACCCGGGCTTAGCAATGAAGATCCACCACAGCCAAAAAATAAACATAAATAAGACTTAACAAAAATTTAGCACAGACCAGCAGAACTTTTGGCACTGATGGAAATGGCCCTGTGGTGGCCAGTAGCCACTTGAGACGCAAGTGTGGATAGTGTGCTAAGGAGGTGAACTTTTAATTGAATTTAATCTAAATTTACATGGAAACAGTCAAGCGCGACTACTGCTGTTGAACTGGGATAACTTCTTTCTAGATTTGCGGCTTGCAAAATTCTGGTCCAGTTCATTAAATTTGAACTTTGGGGCTGGGTTTTGTTTTAGAGGTACCCCAAGCTGGTACGTCTGTCTGTTGCACGATGCTGTCCTGTCTGGCACTCACATCTGAGTCTATAAATCGATGATAAATGGTGTCATAAGATTCTAGGGAGCATCAGAAGAGGGATGGATTGCATCCAATATGAAGGTAGGAGGGCCAGAGGGAGAGTTCCATGGAGTGGACACTGAAGGAGGCAGGAAAGATACAGAGGCGGGCGGTTCAGGGTCTGCTCAGGGTCAGCGTCCAGTGCCCAGAGGCACACAGTTTTCCCACGCTGCTGAGCCGCGGTGCCTTTCATCTTGTCACGCTCTGACCCTTGTCCAGTTTCCCCAGGGAGACGGTGGTGGCCTTGTGTGCTGGAGGAGGGCCACCTGAAATGATGGGAAAGAAAGCGGGGAGCCAAATGGCCAGGGGCTGTGTGAGAACTGAACAGTAATGGGAAGCCCGGGGTTTCTCCATCGGCATCCTAGCTCTGGCTGAGACCCCAGGCAGGCAGGATAGAGGCTGAGACCATTTACAGTCACACCTCAAGGAAACTTCACCTCCCAAACCCCTCATCTAAGTTTTTCTGGTCCAGCTTCTTCCATAACAGCCTTCTAATCTAGTGTCCTAAGAGTGAGGACCTGGAGCCTGACTTCCACGGTCAGGCTCAGCCTTTAAGAATTGGGGACGCAGACAATATAAACAGCTGAAAGTTAATATGACAGAGGGAAAGAACTTGACAGGGGAAAAAAAGGGTGTGAAAGATTGGAACAGGGAATTCACAGAAGAGGAAGCACAGATAAATGCTCAGTTATCAGGAAAGAATAATCAAACTTTGACATCTTGTACAAATTAAATTTATAATTTAATTATATCTCAATAAAAGCTGAGGGAGGAGAGAAGTATCATCTCCACCAGTAATCAGGACAGTGCAACCAAACCAATACTATGAGGGCTTCCCAGGTGGCTCAGCGGGAAAGAATCTGCTTGCCAACGCAGGAGACGTGGGTCCCATCCCCAACCAGGGAAGATCCCACATGTGGCTGGGTTTGCACCATAACTACTGAGTCTGTGCACTAGAGCCTGGGAGCCACAACTACTGAAGCCTGTGCACCCAAGAACTCACGGTCCACAACAAGAGAAGCCACCAAATTCAAAGTCTAGTAATGCCTTCATATTGGTGTAGACACCCAGACACTGTTGGCAGGAGACTTAGTGATGAAGATCCACCACAGCCAAAACAGTAAAAATGCAGGTTCAGTTCAGTTCAGTTCAGTCGCGCAGTCGTGTCCGACTCTTTGCGACCCCACGAATCGCAGCACGCCAGGCCTCCCTGTCCATCACCAACTCCCTGAGTTCACTCAGACTCACGTCCATTGAGTCCATGATGCCATCCAGCCATCTCATCCTCGGTCATCCCCTTCTCCTCCTGCCCCCAATCCCTCCCAGCATCAGGGTCTTTTCCAATGAGTCAACTCTTCTCATGAGGTGGCCAAAGTCCTGGAGCTTCAGCTTTAGCATCATTCCTTCCAAAGAAATCCCAGGGTTGATCTCCTTCAGAATGGACTGGTTGGATCTCCTTGCAGTCCAAGGGACTCTCAAGAGTCTTCTCCAACACCACAGTTCAAAAGCATCAATTCTTCGGTGTTCAGCTTTTTTCACAGTCCAACTCTCACATCCATTCATGATCACAGGAAAAACCATAGCCTTGACTAGACGGACATTAGTCGGCAAAGTAATGTCTCTGCTTTTGAATATGCTATCTAGGTTGGTCATAACTTTTCTTCCAAGGAGTAAGCGTCTTTTAATTTTCATGGCTGCAGTCATCATCTGCAGTGATTTTGGAGCCCAAAAAAATAAAGTCTGACATATTATAAATTGAAGCTTCTCTTTGAAGAGCCATTTGGCCATATTTCATAAAACTGGTGATGCTGTGCTCTGTTGCAGGCTGTCGTATCGGTGGTCTCCCGTGAACTACTGGCTCCCAGTATGCCACACCCACCCTTGTTTTGAACTCTAGGCCTAGCCCTGTGACTTGCTTTGGCCAATAGGTCATTAGCAAGAGTGAGACAAGCAGAGACTTAATAAGCACTTGCACAATGTGACTTGAAACCCTGAGACTGCCATGCTATGAGGAAGCCCAAGCTACCCAGAAGGAGAGACCATGGAGAAGAAACTTGAGGAACACTTCTGACAGCTAGACTCAAGGCCTCACACATGTGAACCCAGCTGAAGATTCCCAGGTGCTCAAGGGGCCCAGGCGGAGACAGCTCCCCGCTGGGCCCTCCTTGAATTACTTTTATTTTTTTGGTCCTGCTGAATAGCATGCGGGACCTTAATTCCCCAATCAGGGATCAACCCCATGCCCCCTACACTGGAAGTGTGGAGTCCTTTTTTTTTTTTTAATTCATTCATTTATTTTTGGCTGCATCGGGTCTTCATTGCTGCTCATGGGCTCGGCAAGCAGGGGTTGCTCTTTTTTGAGCTGGCTCCTCATTGCAGCAGCTTCTCTTGCTGTGGGTTCTAGACGCGGGGCTCAGTGGTTGTGGCACACGGGCTTAGCTGCCCCGTGGCATGTGGGATCTTCCCAGACCAGAGACTGAACCGTCACGCCCTGCACTGGAAGCACAGAGTCTTAACCACTGGACCACCAGGGAAGTCCTCCCTGCCTGAATTACCTAACCCACAGAACTGTGTGCAAATAAAAGGGATATTGCTTGAAGCCACCAAGTTTTGGGGTGGTTTATGATGCGAGAACAGAAAGTTGATAAGCCTGTCATCCAGTAATTCCATTCCTAGCTATGTGCCCAGAGAAAACCTTGCAAGTGTACACAAAGAGATTTGTACAAGGGTGCTTATCACAGCCTATTCATAAGCGAAGGATAGACTGGGGCATATACCTTCATTCATGAATATGTCACAGAACGACATGGAACAACAAGGATAAAACCAAAACATGCTGAACAAAACACTCAAGGTGTAGGAGTTTACATGCAGGATGTAATATATAAAGCTCATATAAAACTGAGAAACATACAGACATATACAGTATAGTGCTTATGTATTGATACTCTAAAGTTAAAACCTGCTTGGAAAGAATAAACCCTAAATTCAGGAGGGTGGTTCCCTCTGGGGAGGTGAATGAGCCTCAGGAGGAAGAGACATGGAATCCATAATGTTTTGTTTATTTAGAAAATATAAATCTGAAGCAAAAATGGCAAAACATTAAGATTTAACAAAGCTGGGTAGAAGAGACTTGGGTGTTCATTATATTATTGTTTATAGTTTTCTCTGTGTGAGAAATATTTTATAATAAAAAAAGATAATTTAAAAACTAAGGATAGAGGCGGGAGGCTCTGAGTGGTGAAGGATAATTTAAGAGGAGATAAATTTGGGGAGAAGGTTCTGATGCCTCTTAGGCATTGTGATTCCAGCCTTCCCTCTTCCTAGGACAGCTTCATTCCTGCCCATGGGTCCCTTAAGTCCTCCCCATACCTTTATCATGGAGAGCCTCTTCCTATTAAAACAAACAAAGAAAACTTCAAATATGTTGGGTCGCTTCAGTGTTGCAGGTCAGGCGGGGGTGGGGGTGCAGGGAAACAGACTAGTAATAAACACTCCTGACCAAGACTCAGGAGGTGTGAGCTGGAGCCCCAGCTCCTTCACAATCCCCTGCGTGACCTCGCACATGCGTTGTGTTCCTCCAAGCCTCACTTTCCCTGCCTGCAGGGTGAGATCGGCAGATTAGATCAGGGACAGTCAACCAGACAGAGCTATCAAAATCAACATTCAGCCCCTCCATACCCAGCCAAGGCAACCAGATCTTCCTCCGTAAGGCGAGGGAAGCAGGAATTTGGAAAAGCCCCTGGGGATTGTGGTACCCACACCTGACCGAGATGACCTCTCAGAACCCTCCAGTCCCAGCACTGTGGAGTCTCTAAATTCTGTTAGGATTGTCAGCTAAATTCATGGGGCACATCTGAGGTGTCCACTGTATCTACTTCCCCTCAGGCTAGTCTATTCATCCATCCATGCATCTGTCCACTCCCCAAAACATTTGAGTGCTTACTATGTGCCAGGTCCTGTGTAAGATTCTGGAATGTCAACAGCGAACAAAGCAGACATAATAAAAATTAACACATAAATCTCAGGTCCACTTCTGAGCACTTTACACTTATTTACTAAGAGCTCTGTGAAGTAGGCACTATCATCCCATATTACAGATGGGGACACTGAGGCATAGAGTGGTTAAGTATGTCACCCAAGACCAGCAGGATGTAAGTGGCAGAGCCAGGATGCTGCTAGGCCTCTGTACCATCACCGTCTGCGTCCTCCCGGCTTCCCACTCCAGCCCTTCTTCCCAGGCTTTCTTCCCACCCGTCTACACAGATGAGCAACTTTCTCTCACCCCCTGCCACTCACCTCCCACCAGGCAGGGAGGAGGGGCTCTCTCTAGTGATGCAGGCCACGTGGGCCTGCTGTGTATTGGAGGCGAGTTTCATCCCTTGCATTTGTGAGATCAGAGAGGGCCACCCAGCTCCAACGCAGAGGAGTGGAGGCAGGGGCCTGGATTTCCAATGGGCAGAGCCTAGGGGGTGGGAAGACCTGGCTAGGAGGTGGGAGGGACCAGGTGACATGGGACCCACCCAGAAGCCATCAGTCACAGTTAACAAACATTTACTGTGTCTGGCAGTGACTCAAGGAAGTGCTTGACAAACATCATCTCATTCCATCTTCACAAACTCCCCGAGGTTACTACTCTCTTTGCCTAAAGGGGGAAACTGTGTTCAGAGGGACCAGGTGACTATCCCAGGTTGCTAAGCTGGAATCCGAATCCAGGCTCTCTGACAGCAAATACTTCTTGGAGGAGCCGGGCACCTTTCTAGGCTCTGAGGACAGCAGTGAGCAGGGCGGGCAAGTTTCCTGCCCTAGTGGAGCTCACATCTTGCGTGGGCGGGCAGACAGATGATGGTCATCAGTAACGACAAGAGCTGTTCACGGCAAAGTGCCCGAGAGACTTCCAAGTGCACGGTGAGAGCGCCCGAGGTGTTGCAGGAGGGAGGACCCCTGCCAGGGCCCGCCCGAGATTGGGCTCTTGTCTAACACTCGGAAGTGAATTGTCTGAGGAGACACCAGCACGGACAAAGCAAGAGACTTTATAGGAAAGGGGTGCCCAGGCACAGAGCAGGGGAGGAATGGAGCCCCGGAAGACTGCTCTGCCCCATAGCTCGAGGTTTCAGGTTTTATGATGATCGGGTTAGTTTCCAGTTGTCTCTGGCCAAACACTCTGACTCGCTGTCCTTCCTGGTTGGCCCTTTGTCACGCAGCCAAGATGGACTCCAGTGAGGAGGATTCTGGGAAGTCGGCAGGACAGAAGGACTGCAGTTTCCTCTCCTTTTGACCTTTCCCGAACTCTTCCTGTTGGTCACTTGTTAGTTCTGGTTCCTTACCAGGACGTCCTGTTTAAGATAATTCATGCAGGTGGTTACTATGATGCATGGCCAAGGTGGGCGGTTTCAATTAGTGGTTCCCCTGACAGAGGGGCTTCCCTTCCTTGATGATGCACTGGACACCCTGCCCCAAACTTCTAATACAAAGCACCCTAGAAATGTGGAGTCAAATAGAACAAACATCCTGTTACAGGGTGGTGAAAGTTGTGAGAAATATCAGCGGTCAAAACCAGGGAAGAACCTGGAGACTTGAAGCTTCTACTGCTGGTTTTGGCAACTTTGAGGTTGAAAGACTTTACCAGGGACAGGAGACAAGATGGAGAGATGGAGTGAGATATTCATCTCCCACACACCCCCCCCCCCCCCCCAAGTCTAGACCTTTGAAAAGCTACACGCCCAGTAACAAGGTGAATTTGAGGATTGGGGGTAAGGATCCACCTACATAAAGGAAATCAACAGAAAAACTTGATGTTTCTGTATTTACTTGGATTCATAGAAAACGAAAAAGCTTCTGATGAGCATTCCTAGCCACAGGCCTGCGTTCTTGTGAGTACAGGTCTACTCTCTACCACTTGTGCAGAGAGGGAAGACCCAAGGCAATGAGCGAATTAAAATGCAGGGCTTCCCTGGTGGCTCAGATGGTAAAGAATCTGCCTGCAACACGGGAGACCTGGGCCAGGAAGATCCCCTGGAGAAGGGAGTGGCAACTCATTCTAGTATTCTTGCCTGGGAGATCCCATGGACAGAGGAGAGCTTGGTATTTTTAGCCTTAGGGTTGAGGAGAGACAGGCTTTCTTTGGAGGGACATACCTCCAACTCAAGCCTCTCAGGGATGTCATAAATAAGTTCTTCAGGCTGGAGCCCACATTCCAAACACACAGTACACATACTACAAGGAAACCAGCAACCGTGAGTGAGAGCCTGCCAACACAGTGAGCAGCAGGTTTAGTCCTTGTGAATGTCATCTTACGGAGTTCTCAAGCAGGGAATCCCAAGTGTGTCTATTTAACATGTCAAAAGAGATATCAGAGGGGATTGCTGCTGCTGCTGCTGCTAAGTCACTTCAGTCGTGTCTGACTCTGTGTGATCCCAGAGACGGCAGCCCATCAGGCTCTGCTGTCCCTGGGATTCTCCAGGCAAGAACACTGGAGTGGGCTGCCATTTCCTTCTCTAATGCATGAAAGTGAAAGTGAAGTCGCTCAGTTGTGTCCGACTCTTTGTGACCCCATGGACTGCAGCCCACCAGGCTCCTCCATCCATGGGATTTTCCAGGCAAGAGTACTGGAGTGGGATGCCATTGCCTTCTCCTTCAGAGGGGATTAAGTGTGACTAAAGAAGGCAACATTGGACTGGTGGTCAAGGAAGAGCTTGTGGAGGAAAAGACTTATGAGACCTGAATGAGAAGGAGATGGCCTCCTGTTGGAGAGGAACATCTCAGGCAGAGGAAACAGCAAGTGTAAAGGCTCCAAGGCAGGACTGCCCTAGGCCTGTTGAGGAGCAGCCACGGGCAGCCTTGAGATACTGTCATATGGGTTGAGGTGAGAGAGTAGAAGGGGTGGGATCACAGTGAGGGGTTCTGCAGGTCCCGAGGAAAAGTCTGTTTTTTTTTTTTTTTTTTTAATTTTAATGCAATTAGAAGGCTCAGGGCTTAACACACAGGAGCAAGATATGATCTGATTTGCATTTTTTAAAAAAGACCCCTTTGGGGGACTGTCCTGGTGGCCCATTGGTTAAGACTCTTCATTTCCACTGCAAGAGGGCACGGTTTCCATCCCTGGTCAGGGAACTAAGATCCCACATGCCTTGTGATGCAGCCAGAAAAATAAATAAAAACTAGGACCAAACAAAAAAAGACTAGGACCTACTGTAGAGCGTAGGGAACTCTACTCAAATACTCTGTGGTGAACTGTAAGGGAAAAGAATTTGAAAAAGAAAGTGGACATATGTATGCATGTGGCTTTTCATTTTGCCGTACAGCAGAGAGTTACACAGCATTGCGAATCATCTACACTCCAATAAAAAAAATTTTTTAAAGAAAATTGGAAGGCAATTTAAAAAATAAAAATAAAAAAGATCAGGGGATAAATAAAAAATAAATTTAAAAGACTGGGGAGTCCCTGGGAGTCCAGTGGTTAGGACAAGCCACAAGGGAGCAGTCAAAAGAAAAATATATATACCACTTTGGTTTACCACGTGGAGAAAGGAGGTGACAGGGTCCAGGTTAGAGCAAAGGTTCCAACTCCAACTGTCTCTAAAAGAAGACTCTCCTTGCTCAGAGAGGGGTCTCAGGGGAGGATGTAAGGAGTAAGTGTGTGAGGTGCGGGGAGGGTTTGGGGGGAGCCTGTTGGTCTGTAAACTCAGCCACAGAGGCTGAGAAATAAAGAGCTGAGCCTGGGAAGCCCCCTCTGACCAAGGCCCCCTGCCCAAATTACTGACTTAGTCCACTGAGTCTCTTTTTCAGTAAAATGCTACCAAGTGTCTCCTTGTGCCAGGAGTAACCATAGTCATCTTCCCTGCTGGGGATGGAGAGCCAGGAGGCCCAGTCTCTGACCTCCCGGGGGAGTTTGCATTAGCAGGCAGTGACAATTCCTGGGAAAGGTTCTGGGCTGGGGGAAAAGCCTCTGGGAGCCCAGAGGGAGGAGAGTGTCTGTTCTCAGGGAGGAACAGTGTCGAGACTAATTTCCTAGAGGGGCTGACCGGAGCTGCTCCTCCCTTCCATCTCCCAGGACCCGCTGCATCTCTGGTTGAACCTTTCTGCACACTCCCTCTACAAGAGAGGGGGTGCTTGCCCCTCTCCCACGGGCATTGCCCAGCTGAAGGAGAACTTGCCTGTCATTCACCGTGGAAGGAAGAGGGGAGACAGCAGCTAATGAGAGGAACCACAAGCCTCAGATCCAGGCCTCCTTCACCTCCATTCCCTGGTGCAGGGAAAGAGCAAATTAGCCAAGATGCTGTGGTCAGGGTCTCTCACCCCACGGCCTCTTGCTCTTGCCCCACGCTTTGTGAATAATGGTTGTGTAACAGCTGGGGGCACTGACAGCACTGCGCATGTGTGTCACGAAGTACTCGCTTGGCCAGGGGCTACTGCTGTTCTGTAAGCATATATAAGCTTGCCCTGGAAAGCCCTGGCAGGCTATGCTATGTGATATTCCAGCTGTGGCTACGGATGTGTCAGCCAGGAGAGAATAAATGCGTCTGCAGTTTCTACAGCTCCTTGAGTCTCCTTCTAGCTTCTTATCTCTCGCCTTGCCTACCCTGGGCTCAACGAACAATGCTCACAGTGAGACATAGCAAGACAACTGGCATCGCGAGCAGGATCAGCAAGACAGCTTGCTTGATGATATCGGTGGGGCTGGGGTCATTACCCCATTTCACAGATGAGGAAACTGAGGCTCAGGGACGCTAAGTGCCTTATCCAAGGCCTGACAGGGAAGGTGTGTGCCTATGCCCATACCAGAAGTCAGTCTTCTGTTCCAGCACTCTCCTGTGGCCTTCCTCCATGCCCATTGCTCTCACTCCCTGTCCAGCGCCCTCTGCTCCCCATCCAGGCCCCAGCAGCAGAAGGAGCAACAGCAGAGCTGTGAGTTGCTGTGGGAGCAAAGAAACTCAGGGCAGCCATACCAACTTCCGGGGCTGGGCCTCCCAACTTCTTCACAAGTTCCCCAGGAAGAGTCCCCTGGAATGGGGTGCCGGGAACGAACTTTATAAAATTCTCCACAAGCAGCCAAGCGGAACCTATTTTCCCTCACAATGCAATTAACGGCACCAACATTTACAAAATATGATTACAAGCGCTTTGGTTAAGTAGAGGAAAGTATATTAGATAGCAGCGAGGGGTTGATCTTAATGGGCGTTTTTTCGAGAGACTTGCATTTTCTTTGTGCAAATAAAGAGTCCCTAAATTCTCCATAGGCACTAAAATCAATGCAGTGGAACCATGATAACAAACACGGGCTCCACTTTTTGCTACATCCCCCAATTAATTAAGCCTTTCACGGGCATGTAATTAGGAACATTAGCAAGTCATAAAATTGCCGTGAGTCTTTAAATTATGTGCTGGCCCTTAGCAATTTGTTTTTAATTCCTTCTGAAGACAATGGCACTGCGGGGCCCAATAGATCTTCCGAGCGGCCTCCTGTGTGCTCCTTTATTGCGGGAAGGCCGGCCTGCCGGGGCTCCCCTCCAGGCAGCCGGGGTGCCCCAACTTCGCTCCCCTAGCCCTGGAGTGCTGTGAGACTCCACTTTCTTCCCCTCTTCTTCCCCACTCCCGTTCCCTTCTTTGTTTTCACTTCCTCTTTGACTCTCCTTCATCCCTCCCTCCGCACCTTTCCTCCCTTTTCTCTCCCTTTTGACCTCTTTCCCTCCTGTGCCTCCTCCTTCATTGCCTTCTTCTCTCTCCTGCCTCTCTTCTTCCCGGCTCCAGCTTCCAGTCCCCACCCCAGCCCGAGGCACCTCCGCCCCATTCCCATCCACCTTGTAAAGGACCATCTAGCCTGGCCTGCCACCTCTGACTTGTGGCATTGGTTACACTCCTTGGGAGCCAAACACCGAAGCAATCCAGAGGTGCTGGAGGAATGAGGGGCAGGGGTTATGACCCTGCTCCCAACACCCTTCTCCTCCGAGGGCAGGGAAAGTGGGAGGCCTAGCAGAGGGCCGTGGCATCTGGCCTTGCTGGCAAAATGCCCCTGAGAGGGTCTCCACAGGCTTTTCACTCCTCTGCCAGGACCCCCTGTCACCCGATGGAGTTGGAGAGCACTACTCCCCAGCCCTGCACCACCCAGAGTCCCCTGCCCCTCAGATCGTTACCCTCCCAAGCTTATATCCACGAGCTCCAGGACTTAGGGGAATTAGGTCTCTGGGCTCAGGGCTTCTAAACCCAGCCTTGCTCATATATCCTCTACCCAAGTCTTCCTTTTCTGTCAACTAGAGGTTTCTAAGTTATAATCAACACCCACCAGAAGATAACGTGAGGCCTGGTTAGCAACTCCCCAGGCCCACTGGCACAGTCCAAGCCTTCTCCAAGGTTTGCTGAAATCTGGGGAGAAAAGGACTGACTTCTGGCTGGGCTCCCTCCTCCTTGCCTCCGTACTATCAGTATCCTCTCTCAACTCCTGGAGATCACAAGTGTTGTGTGGCATGCAGAATCCCAGTTCCCCAACCAGGGATGGAACCTGCACCCCCCCAGTGGAAGCACAGAGTCTTAACCACTGGACCGCCAGGGAAGTCCCCCAGAACTAGCTTTTTCTTATCACACCTCCCCAGTGTGATGGACATTACTAGTGCTCAGTGGTATTGGGTTCTGCTTGCCTTCTGGATGAGACTGTATTCCTGGCCCCACTGAGGTTAGGCAAGACTGTGAAACTTACATGGGCCAATGAAACGTAAGCAGAAGGAGTAGGTGTCCCTTCTGTGTGTTTGTGTGTGTGTGTGTGTGTTAGTTGCTCAGTTATGTCCAACTCTTTGTGATCCCGTGGACTGTAGCCCACCGGGCTCCTCTGTCCATGGAATTCTCCAGACAGGAATACTGGAGTGGGTTGCCATTTCCTCCTCCAGGGGATCGTCCCGACCCAGGGACTGAACCCAGGTCTCATGCATTTCAGGGGGGTTCTTGACCATCTAAGCCACCAGGGAAGCCATGTGTGTCCCTTCTGGGTAGAAGCATTTCGGAGCTGATCTTTAATTCTGCGTGTCTTCTTCCCCGTCTTCTGGATGAGACTGTATTCCTGGCCCCACTGAGGTTAGGCAAGACTGTGAAACTTACATGGGCCAATGAAACGTAAGCAGAAGGAGTAGGTGTCCCTTCTGTGTGTTTGTGTGTGTGTGTGTGTGTTAGTTGCTCAGTTATGTCCAACTCTTTGTGATCCCGTGGACTGTAGCCCACCGGGCTCCTCTGTCCATGGAATTCTCCAGACAGGAATACTGGAGTGGGTTGCCATTTCCTCCTCCAGGGGATCTTCCCGACCCAGGGACTGAACCCAGGTCTCATGCATTGCAGGGGGGTTCTTGACCATCTAAGCCACCAGGGAAGCCCATGTGTGTCCCTTCTGGGTAGAAGCATTTCGGAGCTGATCTTTAATTCTGCATGTCTTCTTCCCCGGTCCCCCATGGAAGCACTTGCTCATATGGAGGTGCCCTGGTGGAACTGACTTGAAATGCTCAAACCACACCTGGTTGGCAGCTGCTCCGACCCAGCAAAGAATTCACATGAGCAAAAAGTAGATCTTTATCATGTTAAGCCCCTGAGAGTCAGGTGATGTTTGTTACCACAGTGTAACTGAGCCAGTCCTGAAAAATTCGCCAAGAAAGAGCCTCTGGCTGGTCCAGCTAGGACCAGACCTAAGGTCTAGTGTGGAGATTAGCCGTCTTTGGGTCAAATGTATACCTTGCCTCAACTGGGAAAACAGTTCTTCAATTGATGTTTCTCATACTCAACAAAATAAGTATGTAACTTATTAGCAAGGCTGTCAGTGGGCTGACCCCTGCCCACCCTCCAGCCACGTTTCCTGCTACTCCCAGCCCTGCTCCACATCTCAGGCCCAGAGACACTGAGTATATCCTTCTTCCCTTGGTCTATCAAGCCAGCTTTTTGTACTTGCTGTTTCCTTTGCCTAAAATGCTTTTCCATTCACACCTCCTCCTGAGGAGATTCTGATTTTTACCTTTTATATATCTACCTATCATCTATTTATTTATTTGGCTGCATCAAGCCTCATTTGCATCACACGGGATGTTTTATTGCAGCTCTCAGGCTCAGTGGTTGGGGCGGGCTGGCTTAGCTGCCCCGCGGCAAGTGGGATCTTAGCTCCCCGACCAGGGACTGAACCTGTGTCCCTTGCATTGCAAGGTGGATTCTTAACCTTGGGACCACCAGGGAAATCCTCTACTGATATTTAAAGTCCCAGGTCAAGGCTTAGAGCTTCTTTGAAGTCTTCTGTAGTTAATCGCAATCCATACCCTTCATGGCACTCTGCACGTCTTCTATCGTAGACTGCTTACGTGGACTTCTACTCATTTGCTTATAAGTCCATGTGCTCTGTCCTCCCTGGACGGTAAGGGCCTCATAGCACCTCAGTCATCGTCAGGCCTCTGCTCCTCCCACACATTACTGCCAACAACCAGCTCAACGAAGCCAGCGTTTCTTGATTGCCTACCACTGTCCTGCACCCTCTTCACACCATACCCAGCTGACCTGAAAAAGTATTGTCATCATCTTCACATTCTCCAGAACCTCTCTATCCTATGCCTCCCCTCGTGTGTCATCCTGTGTCCATGCTCAGTCATGTCTGACTCTTTGCAACTGTAGCCCACCAGGCTCCTCTGCACATGGAATTCTCCAGGCAGGAATACTGGAGTGGTTTCCCATTTCCTCCTCCAGGGATCTTCCAGACTCAGGGATCAAATCCAAGTCTCCTGCATTGACAGGTGGATTCTTTACCACTGAGCCTACACTTCCCCTGAGGGTCCTGCAGTTTCTCAGTCATACTCTGTCCAGTGAATAATGAAATGAGTGAATGAATAGGTGAATTCTGACTTACACATACAGAGGCCAGGTCTTTGTGGAACACATCCGTGAAAGCCCACCTTTTCTATGTGCCTGCTTTAAAAACTGCCCAGGTCGCTGTGCACTGGTCTAGGGTGTTTGGTTGGTTGGTTTTCTTCCTGGGATTTTCTTTAACTGAATTTCTAAACTTCAGATAACAAAGTTGAACCACTTCAAAGCGAACAATTCAGAGGATTTGGTACAGTCACACATCAGCTCTATCCAGGCCCCAAACATTTTTCAGAACCCCAGAAGGAAACCTTGTACCCTAAAGGGTACAAAGCAGTCACTCCACAGTGGACCTTCCCTGATAGCTCAATTGGTAAAGAATCCATCTGCAATGCAGGAGGCCCTGGTTCGATTCCTGGGGTGGGAAGATCCCCTGGAGGAGGGATAGGCTACTCACTCCAGTATTCTTGGGCTTCCCTCGTGGCTCAGGTGGTAAAGAATTCACCTGCAATTCAGGAGACTGAGGTTTGATCCCTGGGTTGGGAAGATACCCTGGAGAAGGGAAAAGCTACCCTTTTCAGTATTCTCACCTGGAGAGTTCCATGGACTATAAAGTCCATGGGGTCCAAAGAGTCGGACATGACAGTGACTTTCTCTTTCAGAAGGAAAGCAGTCACTGCACAGTGGATCCTCCCTACCCGGGCACCTTTAAGCCAGGGAGTCTGGGATGGGCAGGGGTGTCCCCAAGGGGAAGGGCATGAATTCTCCACCCCCAGCCCCCTACAGTGGTCACACGCAGGCATTTCCTGACCTGAGCCAGCAGCCTCTGAGACTTCCCAGACTTCCTGCCCCAAGCAGGGCCCACTGGCTACCTCAATACCAAGGCAGGTGGGGTGTCCCAGGACCCCAGCCCAGGGCTCTGCTGGGCCCATTTCCAGGCAGCTGCATTCCCTCAGGATGGGGAGCTGGGATGGGGGGCCTGGCGAGCAGAGTCTAACCTTGAGTAAGTGTTTTCTCGTTGTCATCCGCAGATCTAACTCTGAGTCTGCCGAGAATACTCGGCGGGGACATATATTACACCCAGAGCTTTTTATCTAGCACATGTGACCCTGCCCATCATGAGCCGCACGTTTTATTCTCACTGGTGGGACAAAAACCACCTCCTACTGCAGCATATATCAAGGGGAAGAATGTTGAACTTTCTTTGCATTAATATAAATAGCTGTTTAGGCCTCATTCCCCAGCCCAGGACCCTCTGCACACCTGTCCTTCATCTACTCTATTTGGCATCTGGTTCAAGTTTGGTTTATTTAGAGCCCAGGTCGGCAGGCTTTTACATATTAAAGGTGCATTTTAAAAGAGCATTTTCTATTCTAATTTGGGGGAGCCAAGCTCTTTAGGGCTTTCGGGAGCGGTGTCCACCTGATTTACATTTCCCCCTCTGAGCGGAGCCACTGAGGCACATTAGAATGTAAATAATAGTGATGGATACATGTATCTTTAAAGATCCATTTTTCTCTCCAATTTTTTCTCTCTTTGCGGGGAGGGGACTGGCCGGGGAGGAATGGAAGTAGCCAGACTGTGAGGGCAGAGGAAAGAAAGAAGAAGAGGGAAGGGTGCAATGGGTTTCTTGGAAAGGCTGGTCCCAGGAGGAAAGGTTGCAGTTCAGAGGACTGGGGGTTGAGGGTGGGAACAGGGTTTCTGCAAGATGGTAGCCAGCAAGATTGGCAGGACCAGTCCCTTCTTTGTCTTGGGAGAGGCTACTGCGTTGCAGTTAGGCCAATCTTCCAATATTGGCTCCAGTGTGACTTTGCAAAATTCACTTCACCTCTCCAAGCCTGAGTATATCTCTTAGGTTGTGGAGATCAGCATAACTATCCCATCTAGGGCTGGCATGGGGAATGCATGAGACGACACCTATAAAACAGGGTCCCAAGCATGCAGTAGGTGAGCAACCTAAAACATGTCAGCTATTGTTTATTATTGTTTTCCTTGTAAATTTTGCCTATCCAAGCCCTGAACATGGTAGGCACTTGATTGGCAGCTGGACTGCCCATTCACTCAATGTTGAAAATTTTACCTGGGGGATTCCCGGGTAGCCAAGTGGTTATAACATTGCATGTTCACTGCCAAAGACCTGTGTTCAATCTCTGGTCGGGGAACTAAGATCCCATAAATGGTGTGGTGTGGCCAAAAAAAAAAAAAAAAGGAAATTTATCTGGCACCAACTCTGGGCTATGGACTTGACCCAAGGCCCTGGAGAAAGATGACTGAGGCCTGGTCCCTCACCTCTACCCACCTGCCACTCTCACCAGAGCTCCCATCTGACTACCTCTTCAGGTCCCGATCTGAGTGATGCTCTCTCTTGCTTTCAATGCCCTGGGTCCAGGACCTCCTCTCTCCTGTTCGTTCCTAGAATAAGTCTCATTCACCTCTTCCAGGAAGCCTTCCCAGCTCCCCATTCTGGACAAGGTGAGCCCTTCCCATCACTTCCCTCCACCACACTGCTAACCACACTCTGTGATAACTGTTTCATGGGTCCAGATGCCATAAGGAGTATGAGTCCCAGGGGCAGAGAGAAAGATTGTCTTGTCATCATTCTATTCTCAGACGCACAGTAGGTGCTCAACAGATGTTTGCTAAATGAAATGATGAATTTGATGCTTTCGAGGAATCACAGTCTCAGCAGGGGCGGACCTACGTACAAGTTGTTACAGGGCAAGATGAGCTTGGAAGGGGCAGCTGGGTGAGTCGGGAGGGCTTCCCAGAGGAGGTGGCAGTGAAGAAGGGCCTCAAAGACTAAGGAAGGGCTGGGACTTCCTTGAAGGTCCAGTGGTTAAGACTCCACCTCCCAAGGCTGCAGGCACGGGTTTGATTTCTGGTCAGGAAACGAAGATCCCACATGCCATGAAGCAGCTAAGCCCATGTGACACAACTACAGAGCCTCTGTGCCAAAGCTAAGATCCCACACAGCCAAAAATAAATAAACAGATTCTTAAAAAAAAAGAAGAAGAAGAAACGTAGGGGATAGAGCCTGGGGCCCTTGCTCATGAGCCATCTTTGGGGATAAAGGGCCAGTGGAGTCAGGGGAGAAAAAGCAGGAGAGGGGAGGAGAAAGGAAAGAGAATAACTTTGGATGCTGGAGGTGCTCTGGATCCAGAGAAACAGGAAATTAGGGGGAGGGAGCAGGGAATGGGAGCTGGGACAGCAGGGGAAATGAGAATACAGAACGGGTGGGGGGTAGTGAGCCTGCCAGGGAGGAGAGGAGAAAGAATCAGGAGAGAGGGAGGGAGGGAGGCCAGGAGGCAGGGAAGGTGATGAAGACGTTCTTTCATCTTCTTCCTGGAGGGAAGGGTTGGGCTGTGATAGGGGGAATGACGGAAAGTCTCATTGGAGCTGTTGGTCTGAAAGAATTTGTCTTCGGAACAAGCTTTTTATCAGTCAGCTCTAAAGATCAGGATTCCTCAGAGGCCTCTCCGTCTTCCTCTCTCTCCATGTCTCCGTCTTACCCTCCTTGCCCAGCTCTCTCCGTCTCCTGGCGCAGCTCATGTCCCCTTTTTTCTGCCACTGTCTCTGTCTGTGCTTTTCCCCCAGCTCCTGAGACCCTTGCCATCTTTCTGTGTCCATCAGGTGGCTGGCTGACAGCAGGCCAGGCCCTCCTCACACACTCGAGGGGGCCCTGGGGCCCAGAGGCCTCAGGCAGGGCCTTGATCGAAGGCTGTGGGTCTCCTTTGGGCAAGTCAGGGCGCTCTCTGGACGTGTTTCCTCCTCTATAAATGGACAGGGGCGGATGCCGTGACCCTCCAAACTGAAGTAGTGGGTGGGTGGGAGCTACAGTCCTCCAGGTGGGGAGAGCCTTGGGGCGGGCCAGGAAGGGGACACCTCAGGGGGTCTTTACCTTCCTTTATCAAACCAGGTCCTAGGATGCAGGGCCTTCCCAGAGGCCTACAGGTGTGTGCTGGCTGACACCCAGACTTCACCAAGGGAGGGGAAGGGAGAGGCTGCACCTGTGATGGGGATGGGGATGGGGGGAGCTCATCAGGGCTACATTAAGACCTTTAGGGGACTTCCCTGGTGCTCCAGTGGTTAAGACCCCTGTGCTGTCAATGCAGGGGTCATGGGTTCAATCCCTGGTGGGGGAACTAAGATCCCACAGGCTGGACAGTGTGACCAAAACATTAAAAAAAAGAAAGAAAGAAACTTTAGGTGGGAATCCCCAAATGTAATTTAAAAACCCACCAACTCAATGATAAATAGGTATAAGGAAGGCCAACGAATGTCTGATTCTCCCATATTACTTATGGGCTTTCTTAGGAATATTTTCTTTCCAAAATCATATTAGGTGGCCCCACTTGGCTGATGCTCTCAGCCCACCTGGTGTGTGAGCCACCACAACCCACTAGGATATCTCAAACCTAAAAATTGTGGGTGAGCCAAGGGCACAGCCCTGGAGAAGGAAATGGCAACCCACTCCAGTATTCTTGCCTGGAGAATCCCATGGACAGAGGAGCCTGGTGGGCTACAGTCCAAGGGATCACAAAGAGTCAGACACAACTGAGTGACTTCACACACACACACACACACACACACACACACAAGGGCACAGACACAGAACCCCCCTTCAAGCTACACTTCAGACAGTGAGCCAGTGGCAGAGGGCGACAGGTCTCTTTCCTGGGGAAGATGCACTCTGGCCAGGGTAGGGGGCCCTGAGCCCCGGGAGGAAATGGGGGTACAGCCTGGGTGTCATGGGGGCCCTGGCCCCTGTCACATACCCCATCCCTCCCGAGTCAAAGCTATTTTTCTCATCATGGCCAGTTGTCCAGGTGTGACTCTCACCCACCCTGTGTCCACAGCAAAGGCAGGTTTGAGAAGAAAGGGGAAGGGATGTGGTCCTGACACCCTCCACCCCCTAGCCCCACCAGCAGGCCTTGGAGTGGGGTGGATGGCAGGAGCTGGTATGGAAGGAGTTAAAGAAAAAATGCTCCTAACACTTGATAAAGACGGTAAGGCAGACTGGATTCAGGGCCATCACAGTCAGCAGAGGGACTGCTGCGGTGGGATTTTGTGAGGATTTGGGGCTCAGCTCCAGATACAGCGTCAGCAAGCAGGACTTGTAACCAAGAAGCCAGGTGTGGGGTAGGGGGTCAGCGGACGGAAAACTACTGAGAGGAAATGTCAGGGATAAGGAGAGGTTATCGACTCACCAGGATTCGTGCTGCAGACAGACCAGGGCAATCGACATGCCTTGAGGAGGGTGGAGGGATGAGGACCCAGTCAGATGTGGGGAGGCGGGAAGGGGGACTCTTGACAAACTGAACAGTGTGTGTGTGTGTGTGCACGCGCATGCATGCTCGTCATGTCTAACTCTGGGACCCCATCGACTGCAGCCTCCAGGCCCCTCTGTCTGTGGAATTTTCCAGGAAGAATACTGGAGTGGGTTCTTGCTAAAAGTGGGCTTTACAAAGAAGTGCGCAGACGGACCTAGAAGTTTCGGGAGCCAGACTAAAGTTTGGTAGAGCAGAGAGTGTCTGACAAGGGGAGGGGGACCCTCTCGCTGGGAGCACCGCCTGGGGGGAGGGTTGACAGTACACCCGTGCACTCCCTGTTAGGGGAGGCACACTGAGTGGAACCGCCCACCCGGCCCAGGCGGCATGGTTACCATTTGCCTGAGGTCCTGGTAGGGAACACGAAACTAACAAGCCACCACCAACCGGAAGAGTTGGGGAAAGGTCCAAGGAGGCACCACGTGTAGACCTCCTCCCAGAATCCTCCTTGCTGGCGTCCATCTTGGCTGAGCCATGCGTGCGCCTCCAGGAAGGACCCTGAGTCAGGATGACTGGCCAGAGACAGCCCGGAAACTAACGCCATCCCCATAAAACCCGAGACTGCGAGCCACGTGCGAGAGCAGTTCTCCTGGGCTCCCTTGCCCTCCTGCTCTCATCAGGGAGCCCCTTCCCAATAAAGTCTCTCGCTATGTCAGCAAGAGTGTGTCTCCTCGGACAATTCGTTTCTGAGTGTTAGACAGGAGCCCACTCTTGGGCCCTGGAAGAAGTCCCCTTCCTGCAACATCCCACCTGAGTGGAGGAGTCTTGGCTCCATGTTTCCCCGGGGGAACACCGAGGTGTGCGGCAGTATCACATGGCGATCGAGTGGAACCCAGGCCAAATCCAACGTGGCACAAAGGGTGCTGGCTGGAAGGCCAGAAGCGGGGAAGGTGGGGGCCTGGACCACCGCCTTTTTCCACTTGCCTCTCCTGGAGTGATAACGTTTCCATCACCCGCATCCAAGATAACCTGGCTTTTATCTGCACCCTGGCTGATGGCCTGCAGCCCTCTCATCTCCCACCCCTGGTGTTAATGCTAAAATGTTAATGATTTGGTTTTCTTTTTTGGAAGGGATAGGGCCTGGGGTCAGGGATTTGCTTGGAACCACCAGGAGCTTTCTTCTTCCAGTTCTGACTCTGGGCTCTGTGACCTGGGGAGGAGGGCGAAGGGGGATGAGCAAAGGGTGGCCTGGGCATGAGAGCCAGGAGGCAGCTCCAGAAGCCCCACCCCTGGGTCAGGGACTCTATGCCACCTCTAAGGTGGCTCACCCTCCAGAGCTTGGGGGTGACCCTCTAAGGGTACCCAGGTCCTCTCGCCATGCCCAACCTTGCTTTTTCCAGGCACCCTGGGATGGGAGGGGGCCGGGCTCAGGGAGGAGCAGGGAGCGGCCAGGCAATGTGTACAGAGAGGCCTCAATTTCACAGGGCTTGCCCTGAGCGAGTTTCGCATAAAAGGATTAAGGCGAGAGGAAGTGCAGAGGAAATGGGGTGTTGGACACCTTGTTAAACGGGCTGTCAGGGCTCCCCAAGCGTGGGTGCTAACTCTATTCCTTGCCTCCGCCGGGCGAAGCCAGGCCATCACCTGAGCGATCAAAGAGAGAGGCTGGACCAGCCAGAGAAGGGAGGCCCAGACTAGCCCCTGAGACCCCCACCCCGCCGCCCCCCAGCATCCCTCTTCCTTCAGGCCTCATTCCTTGAGGGAATTCCACTGAGCCAGGGAAAAGGGGAAATGAAAGCTCAAAAACCTCTTCTCACCTGGGCCTGGAGAGGGCTCCGCCCCCGGGATTAAAGCACAGCACTTTGGAGGTAGAGGGGCTGGGGGCTTTGGGCCTAATGATGATCATTTCCTGCCTTATCTTAACACTCAGGAACATTCTTTTCCCTGAGCTCAGAGAATTGGCTCCGGTTGTGAACGAGTCTGATTGGATCAGCACTTTTCCTGAAAAGATAAGGGGGTTATCGGGATGAGGGCGGGTGCTTCCTCAGAGAGAAGAGCTGCCAGGACCTGAGATGGGTGGGGGGGACGTGCTGTGGGGAGGGGGCACCCTGTGGCCAAGCTCCTGCAGCAGCGCAGGGCAACCCTGCCTTTGTCTGCGTCTGTCCCCTACCCTGTTTGGACCGCCTTCTGCCCACCCAAGCTGATTCCTACTCATCCTGGTTTAGGGTTCACAGCCCTGGTTGAAACTTTAGGTCACCTGGAAGATACTAAAAACTTAGCCAAGGCCAGAATGCACTAGAGACAGATGAAACCAGAATTTCTGTGGGGGTTGGGGGTGGGGGGGCTCAGGTATTGGCATGGTTTTCAAAACCCTCGTGGTGAGTCTCAAGTGCCACCACGGTTAAGAGATGCTTGTCCAGACTTCCCTGTTGGTCCAATGATTAAGACTGTGTTTCTAATGCAGAGGGAGTGAGTTTGATCCCCGGTCAGGGAACTAAGGTCAAGTGTGGCCTGAAAAAGAGAGAGAGAAAGGATCCCAGGCTGAGTTAAGCTCCCACCCGCTCTGTTTCCTCCGCTCCCTGGGGCAAATCTTCACGAGTCACACCCACCAAATGGTGGTTTTCTGTTTACTTGTCTGTCTAGACCTCCCACCCCAGACTGTGAGCATCTGATTGTCGGGGCAAGGGCCACTCACCATTGTCCCCTGGGGCTTCTTCATCCTGCACACGGCAGGCAGTGAAAACCCAGCCCAGAAGGCCGGAGCACGGAAGCAAGACTTAGTCATCTTTCTATCTCTGCTCTCTGTTGCAGCGGCCGATCAGTGCCCGACAAAGCAACACCTGTGTGTTGACTGAATGATGATCAATTTCCCCCCTTGGAGGTGTGGGGATGTGGGAAGACTTGGTAGACACGCCCTCACCTTGCCGATGGTTGGAGGGGGTGAGGGCTTCAGGACAACCGCTCCTCTGATCCCATCATCACCCCCATCACCGACTTTTATTTCTTTACTTATATAGACGTTTTTCTTTTCTTAATATTTATTTGTTTGGGGCTGCTCTGGGTCTTGGTTGCTGTGCTTGGGCTTTTTCTAGTTGCAGCGAGGAGAGACTACTTTCTAGTTGTGGTGCACAGGCTTTCGAGTGTGGGCTCAGTAGCTGTGGCTCAGGGAGTTCGTTGTCCTGCAGCTTGTGGAATCTTCCCAGAGCAGGGCTTGAACTCGCGTCCCCTGCCTAAGCAGGCAGATTCTTAACCACTGGACCACAAGAGAAATCCCCTGATTGACTTTTAAATGTTTTCAGTTGAGGGAAATGAGAGTTTGGGTCTGAAAGGGTGGTGGTGGTTTAGTTGCTAAGTCGTGTCCAACTCTTGCAACCCCATGGACTATATAACCCGCCAGGCTCCTCTGTTCATGGATTCTCCAGGCCAGAATTCTGGAGTGGGTTGCCATTTCCTTCTTCCAGGGGATCTTCCAGACCCAGGGATCAAACCCGGGTCTCCTGCATTGCAGATGGATTCTTTACCGGCTGAGCCACCAGGGAGCTCTGTAAAGGACCAGACAGTAATTACTTTGAGCTACACCAGCTGTTCTGTCCCGGTCACAACTACTCTGCTGTGACAGCTCAGAAGCAGCCACAAACCATACATAAATGAATGGACATGGCCATGTTCCAATGGTACCTTATTTAGGGATGCTGAAATTTGAATTTCATATAATTCTTACATGTCATGAAATTTCTTCTGATTTTTTTCAACCTTAAAAAAAAAAAAGTCATTCTCAGCTTGTGGCCCTACACAAACAGAGTTGGGCTGACAGGATTTCACCAACAGGCTCTCATTTGCAGATTCCTGATGTCTGTGATAGCGTCGGTCAACGTCCACGCTTAGAATGGAACGCTGCTGTCCACCCAGGCACCCCTGAGTCTCCCAGGAACCTGGGCCCTGTTCACTGCCACTCGATAAGACAGAGATGTGTGTGAGGGGACCCGATCCCTTTAGGGATGGGGGGGGGCGGGAGCGTGAAGCCGATGCATCCCAGAGACACGCTGATAAGTAATGCGGTTTCACTTCAGGTCATTTCCTGAAAGTCAGTTCCACTTTGCACGTGAGGACAGAGCAGGGAGCTTCAGAATTCACTCTTGGGGCCTCCAAATTAAAAGCCAAATAGGATGTAGCTTTTGCCCCAGCTGCGCCTTCATCTGTCGAGAGCGGTTATCTTCATCGTCCACCGCGGGGGCTGCTGCTGTCACTCACCCCTGCCCAGCACCTGCCTGACTGTCTCCTCCACTCGGCGCACCCCAGCGAGGGGACGGGTCCATTCACGGGCCCAAGACAAGATCCGGCTGGTTATTCCAACCAGGAGGGAGGTGGACTGGGGGCCCCAGAGGGAGGACCCACCCAGCTGGTCTTTAGAGAAACCTGCCACCGCTGGTCCAAACTCCTAGCAGAGCCTTGCTACGTGCGGCATGGGCCAGGCTCTGGGAGTTTCCTTCTGAGGAAAGGGCTGGGAATCCTGTATAATGGCCCAGCTATCTTAGAGGAAGGGCTTCCCTGGTGGCTTAGGGTTAAAGCGTCTGCCTGGAATGCGGGAGACTCGGCTTCGATCCCTGGGTTGGGAAGATCCCCTGGAGAAGGAAATGGCACCCCACTCCAGTACTCTTGCCTGGAGAATTCCATGGAGGGAGGAGCCTGGTAGGCTACAGTGCATGGGGTCGCAAAGAGTCGGACACGACTGAGCGACTTTACTTACTTACTTACTTATCTTAGAGGAAAGTGACACAGTCCGATACCCCCAAACTGCCAACTCCAGGACCTTGGGAAGAGATTGAAAGGAAGATGGGAAAATGGATGGGAACCCAGAGAGCAAGGGGCTCTGAGTCACACCCTCAGTTTTAGTCCTGGCTCAGACCTTTAGCAGATGTGTGACCTTGGGCCAATCTCTTCACCTCTCTGAGTTTCAGCTTCTTCAAGCAGGGTCGTCTTACCAGCCACGTGCCTCTCAGAATTGGACAAGAGGCCTAGGAGAGCATCATGGGGGCCCCAAAGACCCACCGCTCTTCAGGGCTGTGAGTCAGTGTTTCTCTCGGGGAGAGCCTGGGAGCAGTGGGTAGGACCACCGAAGTGAAGGGGACCACCCTGCTCTCCTCCCACAATCGTTTAGGGAGGGGCCTTGGAAGCCATCCTGGACTGTTTCTTTGTCTTCTTCCGAGAACCAGAACTGTCAGACAAATTGGCATCATAAAAAAAGGCACTCTGTAATCAGAAGATTTGGCTTAAAATTCATCTCCTGGCTCAGGATTCTCACCTGTGAAATGGAAGTAACATGTCACTAGGCTGTGGGTTGCCAGTCCTTGCTGCAAGTGTGTGAAGTTGCTCGCCATGTCCAACCCTTTGCGACCCTATGGACTGTCACCTTCCAGGCTCCTCTGTCCATGGGATTCTCCAGGCAAGAATACTGGAGTGGGCTGCCGTGCCCTCCTCCAGGGGATCTTCGAACCTGCATCTCTTGGACTGCGGGTGGATTCTTTACCCACTGAGCCACCTGGGAAGCCTGGCAAGTCCTTAGGAGGGTGAAAGTGCTTTGCCACCTAGTGGGCTGCACACGAGGTCACACAGACTTGTGTGTCCCCTTCCCCTTCCAGCCAGTCATGGGGGTCTCTCCCAACCCTACTGACTCCCCCACCCTACCCCATCCCACTCCTAGGCCTTTTGTCAATGCTGGAGCCTGTCCTAGATGCCCTCCACTTGATTCTCTGTAGAATGGAGAGATTTTTCCCTTTGACTCAAACCATCTCTGGGATGCCCTCACCCCTGAGGCAGACCAGGATGAAGCTTCCAGCCCTGCTCTCTCCCTACCCAATGGCCCTGGTCTGTCACCTTGGACCTCAGCCTAAGTCATCCAAGGTCTTGAAGGTGGCCTCCCTGCCTTTCTGTATGAGCGTTTCAGGCCCCAGGTCCCACGCACTCCAAGTTGGGGTGCCCCTGCAAGACAACCATGCCCTGCACACAGTAGGTGCTCAGGAAATGTCAGCTGACCAACTGAAGGCGTATTTTCTCAGCCTTTGATATAACCTTGTTGAGAGCAAGTGAAAGTGAAAATCGCTCAGTCGTGTCCGACTCTTTGTGACTCTGTGGACTATACAGTCTGTGGAATTCTCCAGGCCAGAATACTGGAGTGGGTAGCCTTTCCCTTCTCCAAGGGGTCTTCCCAATCCAGGGATCGAACCCAGGTCTCCCACGCTGCAGGCAGATTCTTTATCAGCTAAGCCACAAGGGAAGCCCAAAAATACTGGAGTGGGTACCCTATCCCTTCTCCAGCAGATCTTCCCGACCCAGGAATCAAACTAGAGTCTCCTGCATTGCAGGAGGATTCTTTACCAGCTGAGCTATCAGGGAAGCCCCAAGAGGGCGGTAATCGCCTTGCTCTTGGGGGGCCAGCAGGATTGAGATGCCATTAGGGGTTCAGAAATGAAGATGTGGGATGGAATGACTCAGGATCAGTAAAATAATGGTCCTTCTAACAATGGGTTGAAGATGGGGATTTTCAGGCTCTGCTTCTCTATGGGGATGTGCAAGAGATATGTTGTCTCCCCCACTCCTTTTTTTTATCGCAAGTTTATTTCTTATTTCTATGTATTTATTTTTGGCTGCCAAGGATCTTGGTTGCGGTGCTCGGGCTTCTCACTGCGGCGACTTCTCTTGTCACAGAGCATCAGCTCTAGAACCCTGGCGGTGCACAGGCTTAGTTGCCTGGCGGGCGTGTGAGAGCTTCCTTGACCCGGGATGGAACCCTTATCCTCTGCATTCTCAGGCAGGTTCTTAACCACTGGACCCCCAGGGAAATCCTATTCTCTCCCTTGAATGGGATTTTTTCATTCATTCATGCACTCAGCAAGTCCTCGATCCCTATCTGTGCAGCCTCCCTGGCTGTTAAAAATCAGGACATTTTCTTGGAGGAGAACGAATGGGAGGTGGGGGGCGCAGACAGGCAGGCGGGGGGCTGGCTCTTTCCGAGGGTGGACAGCAATGAGTTGCTGTGGTTGACAGTGAGAGTGAGAGGGGCCTGGTCTGAGGCTCTCTAACCCAGCTCCCACTCCCTTTGCCCACCCTCTACCCTGGCAGTGGGGCAGTGGGAAGAGGACTGGTCAGGGGGCCTCTTGGCACCTAGCTCCAGAAACTCAATGATGCTGGAGTGGGGAGGGTGGGGGAAGGACTGGTTTGATCTGAGTTGACCCCTTTAAGGCCTGGAGATAGGAGGGAATGTAATTTAAGTTTTTTTTTAAAAAAAAAAAAACCACCTTTGTGACAGGGTTCTCAACTGGAACAGCCCGACAGCTGGGCCCAAAGCCAGGAGGTAGGGCAACAGGCAGGTCCTGAGATCTGGTGACCCTCTGATGCCCTCAGGAAGGATTTGGGCAGGGGAGGGGGCACTGCTGCTCCCGCCACTCCGCCCTACCCTGGCCAGCCTCCCGAGCTCCACCGCTTCTCTCTTCCTCCAGCCTCGAGTCTCATTACTCTGGGGTGTCAAGAAAGAGACAGCCTAGGTGCAAAAACTTCCCACAGGGGAGGGGTGGTGAGCATTCACTGCATGCAGCAGCTCGGCCTCTGTGCCTACTGCCCTCGACCCCTCCAGGCAGCCCCAGGCCTGTTCAGTGCCAGCGAGAGGCACTGAAGATGCCAGGACAATGCAGCAGGGCCTGTCTGCTGTGACCTCGGCAGAGCACAGAAACTGCTCAAGATGATGTGGACAGGGCCAGAGTGGCGACATCCACGGGCGCTGTACAGGCTCAGAGGTGGAAACAGTTCTCTCTGCCTGGAACCAGAGGGAAGAGGGCAATCCAGCAGGGTCTTGATGGTTGAATAGGAGTTTGCCAGGCAGAGACATTGTGGGAAGGAACCTTGGCAGAGGCAAAGCAAGCAGGGTGAGGGAAGCTGGGCTTGAGAAGCAGAGGCTGCTGTGTGAGTGGAGCCAAATGCCCATGTTTGAAGTCCAGCTCCACTTCCTAGCTGTGTCCCTTTGGGTGGTTTTCTTGACCTCCCTGTATCTCCATGTCCTCATCTGTTCCAGCGAGAGGCACTGAAGATGCCAGGACAATGCAGCAGGGCCTGTCTGCTGTGACCTCGGCAGAGCACAGAAACTGCTCAAGATGATGTGGACAGGGCCAGAGTGGCGACATCCACGGGCGCTGTACAGGCTCAGAGGTGGAAACAGTTCTCTCTGCCTGGAACCAGAGGGAAGAGGGCAATCCAGCAGGGTCTTGATGGTTGAATAGGAGTTTGCCAGGCAGAGACATTGTGGGAAGGAACCTTGGCAGAGGCAAAGCAAGCAGGGTGAGGGAAGCTGGGCTTGAGAAGCAGAGGCTGCTGTGTGAGTGGAGCCAAATGCCCATGTTTGAAGTCCAGCTCCACTTCCTAGCTGTGTCCCTTTGGGTGGTTTTCTTGACCTCCCTGTTTCTCCATGTCCTCATCTGTTACCGGGTGCTGATAACAGCTGTGGTTGCCTGTAATGCTATTCACCACTCTTGACTATCTCCCCTTCCAGGCACAGGTAGGGGTTATCCGTTCCTGGCCCCACTGTGGTTAGACCTGGCTGTGCCAGGTCTTAGATGTGGCACGAGGGGTCTTCCATCTTCACTGCCACACGTGAACTTCTTAGTTTCAACATGGGAACTCTTAGTTCCCTGATGAGGGATCAAACCCAGGTCCCCTGAATTGGGAGCTCTGTGTCTTAGCCACTGGAGCACCGGGGAAGTCCCAGGAGTACCATTCCCAGGCCTGGATGTTTCACGGTCAGCAGGAGGGTCTCCAGAGCTCTGGAGTTTGCTTTCCGGCCCAATGCAGCGCCCAAAGACGTTAGAGAAACGACCAACCGAATGGCCCGAGTCTCTAAGTCTTTCCGATGAGCAGACACTGACCACGCACGCTGGACATGTACTTTACCAGGCAACCTTGGTGGAGTCACTGACACTTGGGAGGCGTTTGTCACCATTGCGTAACGTGGCCCGTGCTGAGGGTCGTGACCAGGCTGCCTTGAGCTAGTACAGGTAAAGCACGGCACCCACAGCTTTGGCACTTCACGTTCTGCACCTGTGAGCTGCTCTCGCTGTCATTTTTGTTAGGGAGGTGGAGGCGGGTGGCCACGCGAAAGAGTGAGATGGGAAGCAGAGCCTGCTCGTGAAGCATCTTGAACACAAGGCTCAGCAGCTCGGGACAGAAGCCAGCACAGAAGCAATAACGATTTTTTAAACAGAAGAATGACATGCTTTACAGACAGTTCAGTCCAGCACTTGGCAAATGGCAGGCCTTTAATAAACACTTCTTGAATGAATGAATGGAGGGAGGGATGAATGGAGTTTGGAGGAAAAGGGACCCATGAGGATATCAACTCAGCACCCACGTATCCCATGGAGAGGTCTGGACTCAGGACAGGTGCCAGGCCATTGTGGGGGGAACCCACAGCCAGGCACCAGGCTTCGAGTCCTCCCCCACTCACCCACCCCCACCCCTACCCAGGCAGGCAGCTCCATAGGCATCGAGGCTGGTGTGCAGTGTGCAACACCGCCTCATAACTCACTGTGTTTATGATGAAGCGGAGCGGTTGTTTGGGAAGACAGCCACTCTGACACCCACCAGCCCCCAGGGCCGATGCTGAGGTTTCTCCTCCACCATCCCCTGCTTAACACGCCAGCTCTCTCTCCCGCACTCCACTCCCCACACCCCCATCGATGGCACCGATCTCT
>SJXQ01002729.1:428145-458139 GCA_006408695.1 Aepyceros melampus
CCTCGACCGACACACACCCCCCCACCTCCACCCGCCTCTCCAGAGCTGCAGCCGGGAGGAAATTTATTGCCGCCCCAGACTGCTATGGGCAAATACTAATAAAATGCTGTTTTGCTGCAATTTGTTTAATTGGCCACAGAAGAGATGTCTGGAGCACGTGCAGGCTCTGCCTGCGCCTGCCTGGTTCACACATGCTGTCTGCTCCCTGTGCCTGGCCGCTCCTGGCTGTGACCATGAGGACGGGACGTTGGGGAAAAGGGGGATCGAGGAAGAGGGGAGGCCGAAGGAGGCCGCTGGACTGGAGAAGGCAGGAAGGAGCCCACCTCCAGTGGCTCGTCTAACACTTTCCCAAGTCCTTTTGCCCTCCCACAGCCCCCCTGAGATCCTGATCAGCCAGGCTGCCTGAATTCAAATCCCCCCACCTTCTCTTCTTCTTCCCTGGTGGCTCAGACGGTAAATGTCTGTCTACAATGTGAGAGACCTGGGTTCGATCCCTGGGTTGGGAAGATTCCCTGGAGAAGGAAATGGCAACCCATTCCAGTACTCTTGCCTTGAAAATCCCACAGACGGAGGAGCTTGGTGCAGGCTACTATCCATGGGGTCGCAAAGAATTGGGCACGACTGAGCGACTTCACTTCACTTTCCACCTCCTCTTCTTTGCTGTGTGCCCTGAGGGGCAGAAGGAAATGACAACCCACTCTGGTATTCTTGTCCGGGGAATCCATGGACAGAGGAGCCTGGCAGGCTACAGTCCCTGGGGCCACAAAGAGTCAGACAAGACTGAGTGACTCACTGAGGAAAGCTACAGAACCTCTCAGAGCCTCCAGCTTCCTCATCTGTAAAATGGGAGTGATGATAACAGCATTCTGAGGACTAGATGAACAAATCCATACCCCAAACCCCTCAGAACAATGCCTGGTTTGTAGGAAGCACAGAATCAATGTTAGGAATCTAGACAGCTTGGGTTCTGATCCCAGCTCTCGCAGTTGCCAGCAGTGAGATCTCAGGCAAGTTATTTAACCCGTTGTAGCTCAGTTTCCCCATCTGTGAAATGAGGATAACCATCACAACTGCCTTATAGAGTTCTGTGAAGGTTTAAGTTAATGGTTGTGCAGGGATTAGAACAGAGCCTGGCACATGGCAAGAGCCCAGACGTGTGAGCTGCTATTATTCAACAGCCCGTGGCAGTACACAGGCAGCTCAGTACTCTGGTTAGCATGTTTGGGGAGACTTGGAACTCCATGTTCCTTCACTGGAGGGAATTGTAGAGTGAGGACGAGTCCCCAGAGATAGGAATTCCCAAAGGCAGAAAGTTGGAGCTGGTTTGCAGCTAGCTGGCCTGGCTGACAGGGTAGGGGAAGACCCTGACTATCTCCCAGGGGTTGGGGAGGGAAATAACCTGGCTGCATCTTCCCAGACGGAGCCCTGGGGCTGGGCTGCTGCTCGTGGGGTCAGCTCAGCCTTCCAGCTGCTCCCCTCTTGGCCCCTGGCACCCACACCCTGGGAGCGGGCACCTTGCCATTCTCCAGATGGCACCAGGCAAGGCTGGAGCCTGGGGGTGGGCGACAGGGTTAGGCCAGGCTATAGGCTCTGGGCACCCAGGTCTTAGGACAGATGGTTGTGTCTGTCCCCAGCGCAGGATGCTGGGGGCAGGTTGGAGCAGCCCCCTGCTCCTGACAAAGCTGGGCTTCAAGATTTCCCAAGGACGTGGCCATAAGAGCGAGACTTGGGAGTTGAGAGTCCCCAGGCGGGGCCCTTCTCTTCTTTGAGTCTGTTCCTCATCTCGGAGAGAAGAAGCCACTGCGGTGATTCATCTGATTACCCAGGTGAAACGGTTAACCTGAAACTTGGAGCCCAAGAAGTCCTCCGTGCCTGTATTACGACTGCTATTGATTCACAATAGGGCAGAGGTTAAAATTGTGCACTTGGGGGTCAGACAGCCTGAGTTCAAATTCTGACTCTGCCGCTTTGCAGCTGTGGGACTTAACCTCTCTGTGCCTCATTTGCCAACTCTAAATGGGCTAGCGATAGACAGTGGTTGTTGGAGGGTTAAATAAAACAGGATTGGACCCTTCCTTTGTGCCCTGCCAGGTAAGTGCCATTTTGCTCCATTTCTTAGATGACAAAACTGAGAGGGGTGGAGACCCTCACCCAAGATCCCATCACCAGGTAAGTGGCAGCCTGGTGGCATTTTCAGTCACCGTGGCCCAGTGCCCTATATCTAATCCTGTGTGTGTTCAGGCTCTTCAGTCACATCCAACTCTTTGCCACCCCACGGACTGTAGCCCGCCAGGCTCCTCTGTTCATGGGATTCTCCAAGCAAGAATACTGGAATGGGTTGCTCTGTCCTCCTACAGGGGATCTTCCTGACCCAGGGATCGAACCCACGTCTCCTGTGTCTCCTGCATTGCATGCAGATTTTTTAGCGCTGAGCCATGGGGGAAGCCCTTGTCTAATCCTATTCCCCCCTTAAATGAGGTTCCTTGTTGCTGGCTGACTGACGCCCCTGCCACGCATACACTCATGCACATGTATGTTCTAGGTAATGTTTCTGGTAACCTCGGTTCAGCTGGCTGGGGAACATTTGTCCAGAGAAAATTTGCCCCTCCTGAAGAAACCCGTCACCCTGGTCCCCAGGTAACACCATCGGCTATACAGTACTGGACCCTGCTTTTACTCTTCTTTCCGGACGTGCTGGGCTTGAAATAAAGGCACTGGACTACTGTACTCCACACGTTCTGTAAAGCACACAAAAGCACAAGCACTTGTAAAGGGTGCACGTGTGTGACAGTATATGCCAGGGACGTGTGCTAGCATGTGATTGGACAAGCGAGCACACGTCTGCATCTTTGAAAGTTCCCACCTTCAAGGTTCATATGTAGGGGACTTATTGAACCTCACTTTCCTTATCTGTAAAATGGGGATGATGACGAGAGTACCTGCCTCAGAGGTGTGTCATCGGGGTTAAAAATGAATTATTACTGGGACTTCCCTGGCAGTCCAGCAGTTAAGACTTCAGGCTTCCAGTGAAGGGGGCAAGGGTTCAATCCCTTGTGGAACAAAGACTCACATATCATGTGGCCAAAAACAAACAAACAAAACTCTATGCCTGTGATAATAGTTACACACCTCTGTGAATACACCAAAAATCATTGAGTCATGTAAGTTAAGTAAGTAACTTGTATGGTATGTAAATTATAACCCAAAAACTTTTCTAAAAGATTGCTAAAAAAAAACAAACAAAAAAAAGTTAATGCCGGTGAAGTCCAGGAAACAGGGCATAACCCACAGGCAGTCCACCCATCTGGGCCACCCGATGGCTCCTGCCCTTAGCAGTTTCTGTTGTTCCTTTTCTGGGCTTCCTGTTGTCCGCCTCTACCTTGGCACACGGCAGGCAGGCAGGCGTTCAGTGCTTGTTGGTTTTTTGGCCAGATGAGTGGCTGTGTGGGGCCCGGCCTGCCAGAGTGGATGGCTCTGAGGACAGCATGCCCAGCCCAGCCTCTGTGGCTCCCGATCCTGCTGGCTCATTGAGGACGGTGTCATTTGCAGCCCCATAGAAAGCCCCACCCTACCCTGCCCTGGCGAGCGGATCTTCCCCATTGCAGGCTTGGCCCTGGTGCTCTGTGCTTCCTTCCTTTCTAGACTCTTCCCGCAGCCTCCTCCCTGCAGCTTCACTGCCTCTGACTGCTCCCCTCTCCGATACAGGCATAATCTCCAAGCATGGGTACACTCCTGCTCTCTGGCCTGTCGAGGCCCTTCCCCATGAGATGAGGGCCTTCCCAAAGCTGATTGTACTCAAATTGTACAGAAGAGAAAACAGGACTTCCCTGATAGTTCAATGGTTAAGAATCTGCCGGCCAATGCGGGGGACACAGGTTCAATCCCTAGTCCGGGAAGATGCCACATGCCGCGGGTCAACTAAGCCCACAGCTACTGAACTTGTGCGCTCTGGAGCCTGTGCCCCACAACAAGAGAAGCCAGCACAGTGAGAAGCCCTCATACTGCAATGAGGAGTAGCCTCGGCTCACCACAACTAAAGCACACACACAGCAGCAAAGACCCGGTGTGGTCAAAAGTAAAATTAAAATAAAAAAAAAAAAAAAACACAATCTATAAAGCAATTATCCTTCAATTAAAAAAATAAATTATTTCACAATTTTAAATAAATAAATAAAAAGAAGAGAAAACAGAGGCTCCGCCGGGGAAATGGTACCCCCTCTCACAGTCCTGAGTGAAGGCCGCCGGGAGAGCCAGGAATGCAAGGAGGGGAGGAGGGGACGCCCATCAGTCCAGGCTTGGGATTGAACAGATGTGTCTTAGGTCTTGTCCCTAGCTAGGAACATTCCCAGGTTCTCTTCGCCCTCATCCAGTCTCAGGCATTAAATGGCAAGGGAGGAGGGGGAGGGCGGAGCCTGCCCTTCTGGCTCTGAAGAACCTGGTGCAGCCAGCTGTGGCAAGCAACAGCTGGATACACACACCGGGACGTGCAGTCCCACGCCCTCTGCCAGGCTGGGCTGTTGGAGGGCATGGGGAAAGTCTGGATCCGGGCAGCCGCTGGGGAGGGCAGTGTGGCTGCTTTTGAGGCTGGGGGGAGAGGTGGAAAGGGGAAGGGGAAGCCAGAGGAGTGTTCAGCCAGCCCTGGAGCCCCAGGTCTCCTCCAGGAGGCCCCTGGGACTCAGGCAATCCCACCCTGACTCATGGGTTCTGTAGAGGCAGCCCTAGTTGGGAAACTTGTCCCTCCTCTGCCTCTCTGGGGAGTAGGCTGAGGCAGCAGGAGAGAGACAGGAGTTCACAGGACAGGACAGTTCCCAAGAATGAATGGGAAAGGCAATCATTAAGAACAACCCAGGCTGTAATAGCAAAAATCTGGAAATAACAGAAGAATTATACATAAATTGTGAAATGGCATCAGATACCATGCATGCATTGCATTGGAGAAGGAAATGGCAACCCACTCCAGTGTTCTTGCCTGGAGAATCCCAGGGACAGCGGAGCCTGGTGGGCTGCCTTCTATGGGGTTGCACAGAGTCAGACACGACTGAAGCGACTTAGCAGCAGCAGCAGCAGCAACCATGCATGCATGAGAATGACCCAACATGGGTGACTCTCATAGATAATGCTTAGTTTTGTTTTTTTAAAGGAAGTCACAAAAGAATCCATAAAGTCTGGTTCAAAAATATACAAAATTAAATCATTTGTTATTTGGGAATTGTCCATATGTGATAAAACTAGAAAGAAAATACAAACAAAAGTTTAAAAACTGGTTGCCTCTGTAGAGGAAGCTTCGTGTGGGATGTTGCCGTTGTTCAGTCACCAAGCTGCGTGTTTCTCTTTGCGATCCTGTGGATTGCAGCGCACCAGGCTCCTCTGTCCTTCAGTATTTCCCAGAGTTTGCTCAAATCATGTCCACTGAGTCAGTGGTACTCTCTAACCAACTGCTTCTCTGCTGCCCCCTTCTTTTTCCTTCAGTCTGGCCCAGTGTGATGTGATGGGAACTCAACAAGCTTTGAAAGCTTTGGAAATGAACTCTTCTTAAACTGGGATGTGAGTGAGTACAGGGTGACTCTTTTATTATTATTACCGTCATTCAAACAGCATATGTATGTTATTTACATGTTCTTTTGTACAATGTACTTCACTTTAAAAATGAAAATTAAAGGTTTAAACCATAAAGCAAAACTATCAAAACATTAAAGAACAACTAAAAAAGTGAAAAAAAGAAGAAAAACCCGGGGTGGTCTCCACGATCCCTTTAAGTCCCTCTGAGGAGTTAAAGGGAACCAGGAAGAGCAGAGAAGCTGTCAAACACTTGTTCCTTCACACGTATGGCCTCCATTGAAGGGAGCTCAGAGTCTACTGGAAGAGACAGGCAGAAGTCAAGTTCATAGGCACTTCCCAGGCCATATTTTTTTAAAATAGTTTTTATTTACTTATTCATTTGTTTGGCTGTGCTGGGTCTTTGGTGCTGCAACTTTCTCTAGTTGCGGTGAGCAGGGGCTACTCTCTAATTGCGGCACTCAGACTTTTCACTGAGGTGACTTGTCTGTTGCTGAGCTCAGACTCCAGGGTGTGAAGTCTTCAGGAGCCGTGGCTCCCAGGATCTAGAGCACAGGCTCAATAGTTGTGGTGTACAATTTATTGCTCCGTGACATATGGGATCTTCCCGGATCAAGGATCAGACCCCTGTCTCCTATATTGGCAGGCAGATTCTTTATCACTGAGCAACCAGGGAAGCCCCCAGTGCATGTTTTAAGGGCTATGATAAATGTGTGCAAAAGCTTGCGTGGAAAAGCGGGCACCTAACTGGCAGGGATCCGGAGAGGCTTCCTGGAGGAAGTAACCCCAAATTGAGACCTGGAGGATGAGGTGTGTACCATAAAAGGAACCAGGGCAGAGAGGAGTGTTCCTAACACAGAAGAGTATGAGCTAAGGCCCAGGGCAGAGTGAGAGGGGCATTCTAAGGAACCCAGAGTTCACTGTGGCCTGGAATGGCTGGAGGTAAAAGAACAGTGGGCCAGAGTCAGCTCTTGGGGCATTAAGATGTTTGAACTTTATATGAAGGCCTTGGAGGCCCTGCAGGGTTTAAGCTGAGGAAGGACATGCTCCAGTTTACGTTTGAAGAACACTGTGACTGCAGCTAGAGAGCGGACTGGAGGCAGGGAGGCCAGGAAGGAGGCTGTTGCCGTAGTTCAAGATGGGCTGGATCTCAAAGAGACTCAGAACTGGTGGGACCTGGCAATAACCAGCTGGTGGTGTGGGAGAATAGGAGGTGCCACGGGGAAGGTTCAGGTATCTGCTAGGCCCAGTTGTGGCTGTGGTTTCAGTCACCAAATATGGGACACCAGGGTATGAGCAGGGCTGGCTGATTGGAATGGAGCAGAATCTGGGTTCAATTTCCCTTGTGGCTCAGCTGGTAAAGAATCTACCTGCAATGCGGGAGACCTGGGTTTGATCCCTGGGTTGGGAAGACCCCCTGGAGAAGAGAAAGGGTACCCCACTCCAGTATTCTGGCCTGGAGAATTCCATGGACTCTAAGGTCCCTGGGGTTGCAAAGAGTCAGACACAACTGAGCGACTTTCACTTTTGGTCCTGGAGAGGGTGAGGTGCCAGCCCCTCCCATCGTCCCCGTGCCCTGCAGTTATCCCCAGCGGTTCTCCTTGCCCTGTGCTCCACGCACCAGGTCCGAATCTGAACACTGGCTTGCCCAGCATGCTCAGCACATCCCCAGGTAGGGAAAACACAGAAATAGCCAGCCACCTGGCTCTTGCCCTCCAGGCCCTTCCAGTCAGCAGGGGAGCTGGGCCACGTGCACAGATGGTGGCAACACAGGTCTGGTCTGAGTCAGAACTTGACTGCTTTTGACCGAGGCTGTCTGCAAGGGCAGTAAATGATTAAGGGCCACACGACTGGTACAGAGGGTAACGGCCTCTGCGGGTCAGAGAGGAGGGGAAGCCCTCCATGAGAGGGGCTTGGGGATGCAGAGGGGCAGAGCTGCCGGCCGACTCCAAGCCAGGGGAGTGGATTCAACGTCCCAGCTGTGCTCTAACCTGGATGACTTTGGCCAAAGGGATGTATCTGCCTGGGCCTCTGTTTGCTCAACTATAAAATGGCAACAAGGATACAAAGATCAAGCTTTCTATTCCCTTGGCAGTGGAGATCAACAGGGTTACTGTTTTGTTGTTCAGTCACTAAGTCATCTCTGACTCTTTTCGACCCTATGGACTGTAGCCTGCCAGTGACCTCTGTCCAGGGGATTCTCCAGTCAACAATACTGGAGTGGGTCATCATTTGGTTAGTGGACCCAAACCATCTCTGGCAATGTTAGGGGGCTGAGGTCCACTCTGCCCTGATCATAGGGTTTGTTCTGGAAGCCAGGGCTTTTAGGATCAAGCAGGCCAGGGACTTACTTCCCTGACAATCCAAGGCTGGGACTCCACACTTCCAAAGCAGGGGGTTTAATCCCTGGTTGGGGAACTAGGATTCTACATATTTTGGGGGAACGGCCCAAAATAGTAATAATAAAATAAAAAATAATAAAAATAGAACCAAGCAGACCAGCGTTCAAATCCTGGTTCTTCCCTTTCGGGAAGGGACATAACCTGTCCAGGCCTCGGTGTCTGTAAGACAGAATGGATCCTCCTGCATCCCAGGTGAATGAGATCACCATCCAAGTCAGGAAGGGCCCCAGCACTAGTACCCACTGTCACGATAGCACCAAATCTCCAGGACAAGCTCACGTGGGGCCCTGGATGGCCCAGGGCCCTGGCCATTCTTCACCACACACCTGCCTGGCCACACAAGAGGTAATCGTCATCCCCTCTCTTGCCATCCTGCTCAGTAGGAGAGGGGGGCCCAAGTCCCCAGCAGCTCGGGCCCAGATAACACACACGCCAATGGGGACCCTGTGGAAACTTCCCAGATAAACGCTGCCGCCCCAGATAACCAGGGCCTATCAACCTGTCATCTTGTTCTCCAAACCTCGCTGCTGGTGATAAAGGGATTGTGCAGGACCGCACCTGCCCGGCCCAGGAGGGAGCTTCTCACAGGGGTTTTTTCCCTCTTACTCTTATTAACAACAAATGTTTGGCTCCTTCCGGGACAGACCAGACCTCTGGCCGCCAAAGTCTCCCGGTTCAGCTTCCCCTCCCTGCTCACATCTTTGCAAAAGGATCGTTTGTCCCCTCTTTCCACAGATGAAGGCGTTGAAGATGAGATTAGACAGTGACCGGTGGACGAGTTCTGTTTAGGGGTGTGCACAAGTGGGATGTCCTCTGATAGCACTTACTATGGATGAGGTGGGCTTCCCAGGTGATAAAGAACCTGCCTGCCGAGGCAGGAGACATAAGAGACGTGGGGTCTGATTCCTGGGTTGAAAAGATCCCCTGGAGGAGGGCATGGCAACCCATACCAGTATTCCTGTCTGGAGAATCCATGGACAGAGGAGCCTGACGGTGGGCTACAGTCCATGGGGTCGCAGAGAACTGGACATGACTGAAGCGACTTAGCACGCATGCATGGAAGAAGTCAAGCTCATTGGATCCTATGGGAGAGGACTGCTTTCTCCTTTGTTTCCATTTCACCGGTAAAGCAACTGAGGCTCAGGTCACAGACACAACTGGTAAATAAATCTGGAACTGAAGCCCAGGGCTGAAGGCACCCAACTCTTACCTTCTGCACCCTGTGCCCAGAGTCTGCCCTAAACTGGCTGTTTCTGGGCACAGAAAGGCAGCCGGTCTCCTGGGCACAAGCAGAAAAGTCTGAGCCACAACTGGAAGCTGGCTTTGGGCCAGTGCTGCGGTGCCAGGCTAGAACCTGGGCCTCATGGAGCCTCGCTGGCCTCCTGACTCTCAGGTCTTCACATCCGAGGGTGGAAATCGCCTTGGAGGTCCAGTAGAGCAAGGGTCTAAGTGGGACAGATGGCGAAAGGGAGGCAACGAGAAGGGGCGTGATGTGCCCAAGGTGATCCTTGAGTGATGCTTGGTTTGCAGATGTTAGCTTCCTGTCATCCCCACTCACTGATTTTACAGATGAGGAAACTGAGGCCCCAGGAGGGGGAATGACTTACAAAAGGCTCTATAGGTAATTACGGCAGAGTTGGGAATCAAATCAATCTGCAGCACAAGGCTGTTTTCACTCTCCCATTAGTCACGCACGGCCAGGTACAGACACCCGAAAGCACAGCCACAGACTCTCCTGGGGGGAGACTCAGGTGCACAAGTAAGGGGCCACCCAGGTGAAACCAAGACCCACCCACATTTCCAAGTATGCACGCTCAGGCTGACCCTCTCACGACACTGTGTGGGACCCACTGTCCACCGCCCTGCCCCAGGTCCTGGAGGTGACACTGCTGACTTGTTCTCACTCTACCCTCCTCTCTCACCACCCCCACCCCACTCCTGCCAGACCCCCCGTCTCCAGAACAGCGCCAAGCCAAAGAGCTCCACGCTGGGCTTAAAAAGGGCACTTAATTTTTCATTCTTAAACGCTGAGATGCTCTTGTCTTCCAGCTTCGCCCAAACCCCTTGGTGGAGATGGATGGGGGCGCGGAACACAGTTATCAGAAAGATTAAGCTGGGACTTGTCATTTTTTTATATCACGGAGAGCAGTCAGCCCTACGAGTGATGTCCTCCACTCCGCCAGGATGAGTCCAAAACCTTTAGTGCCAGTAGTAAAAAAGACTATAAAAAACACCATTGGAGAAAGGGTAATGATGAAATTTACTGCTCCCGATCACACACCTGGGGTCTGCTTGCTGTGGACCTGGGGGTTCGGCCACATCATCCTTTACTGCTGTGTCCTTGTCTGGGAGTTTAAGGTCCTTCCACTGCACCAGAACATTGTGTCCACTGCTGGGACCCTGGGGCCCGTGTGTCCTACCCCGCCCTCCCTGGCCTGGAGCACAGAGAGGGAGGGAGCGGGACCCACTCGGTCTTGGGAGGCCTTAGGGACCATTGAGCTGGCAAAGGGGGCTTCCTTGGTGGCTCAGCTGGTAAAGAATCCGCCTGCAACGTGGGAGACCTGGGTTCGATCCCTGGGTTGGGAAGATCCCTGGAGAAGGGAACGGCTGCACACTCCAGTATCCTGGCCTGGAGAATTCCATGGACTGTATAGCTCATGGGGTTGCAAAGAGTTGGACACGACCGAGCGACTTTCACTTTGAGACACTTGTGAGATGGCAGAGGTGGTCTTGGGCTGGATTTCCCAGGAGTCCCACTGAACTGCAGCTGCTGTTGAAAAGTGGTGAGAGGTGAGGCTGTGGTGGGCTCTGATTTTATTTCCTTCCTTTCTTCTTTCCCAACTCCCTCTCTCTTCCTCCATCTCACTTTTATGTGCCAAGGACTGTGTTACATCCAACATGGGTACCAGGGTCTTCCGTGGTTCTTAGGACACAGGAAGACTCCACTCACCTAATTTCTAGTCATCCCTTACTCCTGTCCACTTGCCCCACGACCCCATGCACACAGCCGCTTTATCCCTCCTAATGCTCTGTTCTAGTGTATCAGAGTGCTTCTACATAAGTTGCTCTTTCCAGCCTCTGAGCTTTTGTGCATGCTGTTGCCTCTGCCTGGAGTACACCTTGGTTGACTCCTACTCTTCTGCAGGTCCAGCTGTAACTTCCTCCAGGAAGCCCTCCGGCTGTTCTCCTAAGGCACCTTAGGATTCCCTACCAAAAGCCCTTTGGCTCACCCCTTTCCCTGCAAGCCATGTACCATCATAGTGTACTGTCATTGCTTCTTTCCCGTAAGGTCTGATTCTGGGTTTGAGGATTTAATGGTGAACAGAACAGACATGATCTCTGGATCCTGGAGCTCCTTTGTGGAGCTTATATTCCAGTGGAGCTGAGGGGAATGAGACCATCTGTCTTGTTCAAACTTTGTGGACTTGTCATAAAAATGAGATTGAGTTTAAGCCTCAAAAGGTTGGTATCATCCAGACTGCACAGCCAAGAGCCCTTGGGTCACCTAGCTGAAGAACAGCAGGACCGAGGTTCAAGGCCAGATCTGACGGGCACCCAAGCCATGGGGTCTCCATTGCACGATTCTGCCTCCTCTCACTCACCCCACTCAGGCCTCACTGGCCTCCTTGGCATGCCAGGCAGGCACTTGCCTATGAGCCTTGTCCATGCTGTTCCCTCGGCCCAGAATACTCTTCCTGCAGAAAACTCTAGGCCCACCCGCTCACCTCCCTCGAGTCTTCGCTCAAATGTCTTCTTCTCAATAAGATCTTCCTTGACACAACTGCACACACACACACACACACACACACACTCTTATGACCTCCCACTATCCTCTGTATCTTACCTGTTGTGTCTACCTGACTAGCATGTTAGTTCCCCCAGACAGGAATTTTGCTGATTCTGTTTGTTCTTATATCCCTAGTGCCTATAATAGGTGCTCAGGAGACCCTTGTTTAGGTCGATGGTCGGGTGGATGTGCAGATGGATGGAAGACATCCAAAGCTGAGTAAGGCTGGGTCCCAGCCCTGAAAGTCCTTGAAGTCCAGCCAGTGGAGAGGGACTGTTTCCTGAGTGAGTTCAGTTCAGTTGCTCAGTTGTGTCTGACTCTTTGCGACCCCATGGACTGCAGCATGCTAGGCTTTCCTGTCCATCACCAACTCCCAGAGTTCACTCAAACTCATGTCCATTGAGTCGATGATGCCATCCAATCATCTCATCATCTATCATCCCCTTCTCCTCCTGCCATCAATCTTTCCCAGTATCAGGGTCTTTTCAAATGAATCAGCTCTTCAAATCAGGTTGCCAAGTGTTGGAGCTTCAGCTTCAGCATCAGTCCTTCCAATGAATATTCAGGACTGATTTCCTTTAGGATGGACTGGTTGGATCTCTTTGCTGTCTAAGGGACTCTCAAGAGTCTCCTCCAACACCACAGTTCAAAAGCATCAATTCTTCAGTGCTCAGCTTTCTTTATAGTCCAACTGTCACATCCATACATGACTACTGGAAAAACCATAGCTTGGACTAGACAGACCTTTGTTGACAAAGTAATGTCTCTGCTTTTTAATATGCTGTCTATGTTGGTCATAAATTTTCTTCCGAGGAGCAAGCATCTTTTAACTTCATGACTGCAGTCACATCTGAAGTGATTGTGGAGCCCCCAAAAGATAAAGTCTGTCACTGTTTCCATTGTTTCCTCATCTACTTGCCATGAAGTGATGGGACCAGATGCCATGATCTTAGATTACTGAATGTTTAATTTTAAGCCAACTTTTTCACTCTCCTCTTTCACTTTCATCAAGAGGCTCTTTAGTTCTTTGCTTTCTGCCGTAAGTGTGGTGTCATCTGCATGTCTGAGTTTATTGATATTTCTCCCGGCAATCTTGATTCCAGTTTGTGCTTCATCCAGCCCAGCATCTGCATAGAAGTTAAATAAGCAGGGTGACAATATACAGCCTTGATGTACTCCTTTTCCTATTTGGAACCAGTCTGTTGTTCCATGTCCAGTTCTAACTGTTGCTTCCTGACCTGCACACAGATTTCTCAGGAGGCAGGTCAGGTGGTGTGGTATTCCCATCTCTTTCAGTATTTTCCACAGTTTATTGTGACCCACACAGTCAAAGGCTTTGGCATAGTCAATAAAGCAGAAATAGATGTTTTTCTGGAACTCTCTTGCTTTTTCCATGATCCAGCAGATGTTGGCAATTTGATCTCTGGTTCCTCTGCCTTTTCTAAATCCAGCTTGAACATCTGGAAGTTCATGGTTCACGTACTGTTGAAGCCTGGCTTGGAGAATTTTAACTATTACTTTGGTAGCGTGTGAGATGAGTGAATTGTGTGGTAGTTTGAGCATTCTTTGGCATTGCCTTTCTTCGGGATTGGAATGAAAACTGTCCTTTTCTAGTCCTGTGGCCACTGCTAAGTTTTCCAAATTTGCTGGCCTATTGAGTGCAGCACTTTCACAGTATCATCAAATAATTCAACTGGAATTCCATCATCTCCACTAGCTTTGTTTATAGTGATGCTTCTTAAGGCCCACTTGACTTCACACTCCAGGATGTCTGGCTCTAGGTGAGTGAACACACCCTCGTGGTTATCTGGGTCATGAAGATCTTTTTTGTATACTTCTTCTGTGTATTCTTGCCACCTCTTAATATCTTCTGCTTCTGTTAGGTCCGTATGTTTCTGTCCTTTATTGTGCCCATCTTTGCATGAAATATTCCCTTGGTGTCTCTAACTTTCTTGAAGAGATCTCTAGTCTTTCCCATTCTATTGTTTTCCTCTATTTCTTTGCACTGATCACTGAGGAAAGTTTTCTTATCTTTCCTTGCTATTCTTTGGAACTTTGCATTCAAATGGGTATGTCTTTCCTTTTCTCCTTTACCTTTTGTATCTCTTTTTTCACAGCTATTTGTAAGGCCTCCTCAGACAACCATTTTGCCTTTTTGCATTTCTTTTTCTTGGGGATGGTCTCGATCTCTGCCTCCTGTTCAATGTCATGAACCTCCACCCATAGTTCTTCATGCACTCTATCAGATCTAATCCCTTGAATCTATTTCTCACTTTCACTGTATAATCGTAAGGGATTTGATTTAGGTCATACCTGAATGGTCTAGTGGTTTTCCCTGCATTCTTCAATTTAAGTCTGAATTTGGCAATAAGGAGCTCATGGTCTGAGCCACAGTCAGCTCCTGGTCTTGTTTCTGCTGACTGTATAGAGCTTCTCCACCTTTGGCTTCAGAGTGAGGCGTGTCTAGTAGAGGCATGCACAGAGAAAGAGCCACATCCCCCAGCACTCGTCCCCTCTCGCCTCAGGAGAACACCCAGGCTGAGGGCTGCTGGCAGAGAGAGCTCGGCTGGCCCAGGGCGGGCACAGTGGGAGGCGCTGTGTGAGCCGGGCCCTGGCGCACCCCTGGCTCCGTATCTCTCGGTTCTGGAGCCTCGCTGTGGGCGCTGGGGGAACAAATTGAGGAAATGGAGCTCCCTGCCCACAGAGCCTGCAAAGGTCTGTTCCCGGGGCCCAGGTGGCTCGAATGCCAGTCCAAGACCCCACCCTTGTGAAGGGGCTAATTACGAGGTTGGGATTAACAGATACACACTAATATGTCTAAAATAGATAACCAAGGACCTGCCATACAGCCCAGAGAGCCATACTCAATTTCTTGTAAAAATCTATGATGAAAAAGAATCTTAAAAAAGAATGTGTATATTTATTTAAATATATAAATATATTCCTATTTATTCAAATATATTCCTATTTATTCTATATACATAAATATATATTTATAAACATATTTGTAAATTTGTAGATATACTTATATATTTATAATTTCAATATTTTTATATTTACAGTAATATTTGATGCTTTTGAACTGTGGTGTTGGAGAAGACTCTTGAGAGTCCCTTGGACTGCAAGGAGATCCAACCAGTCCATCCTAAAGGAAATCAGTCCTGAATACTCATTGAAAAGACTGATGCTGAAGCTGAAACTCCAACACTTTGGCCACCTGATTCGAAGAGCTGACTCATTTGAAAAGACCCTGATGCTGGCAAAGATTGAGGGCAGGAGGAGAAGGGGACAACAGAGGATGAGAAGGTTGGATGGCATCACCAACTCAATGGACATGGGTTTGGGTGAACTCTGGGAGTTGGTGATGGACAGAGAGGCCTGGCATGCTGCAGTTCATGGGGTTGCAAAGAGTTGGACATGACTGAGTGACTGAACTGAACTGAATATTTATAAACTTACATTCATACATATATATTATTTATTTAAATATCTAAATATGTTCCTATATATTTCAATATATTCCTATTTATTTAAAATACATATATTAAATATAGAGATTCTTTTTTAGATTCTTTTTCATCATAGTTATTGCAAGATATTGAGTATAGTTCCCTGAGCTATGTAGTAGGTCCTTGCTGGTTATCTATTTTGTATATATTAGTGTGTATATGTTAATCCCAAACTCCAAATTTATCCTTTCTCAGGGGTAGGATCTTGGACTGGCGTTCGAGCCTCCTGGGCCCTGGGAACAGACCTTTGCAGGCCCTGTGGGCCCAGGAGTTCCATTAACCTACTTCCCCGGTGGCTCAGTCAGTAAAGAATCTGCCTGCTATGCAGGACATGACTTAGTGACTAACCCACCACCATATATTCATAAATGTATAACTGAATCACTTTGCTGTACGCCTGCAACTAACCCAACATTGTAGATCAACCGCATCTCAACAAAATCCCCCCAAGAGAAAATCATAACATGAGGGGGAAAAAAGACCCCACCCGTGACCTGCCGAGGGACCTCGAGCAGCTCACCTTCTCTCTCAGAGCTCTAGTGTTTTCTCTCCCATAAAACGAGGAGATTTGAATACATGAATTGCTCCAAATCTTCTTGAGTATGAGGATCTGCTTCAAAATATTTTTATTGAAGCATCATGTACATACCGAAAAATACACACATTGTTTGTGATGATAATGATATTTCACAAAGTAAATGCGTTCATGTGACCAACACCCTGATCGAGTAATAAGCATTATCAGCTCCCCAGCAGCCTCCTGGGGGCCCTTCACGGTTCCTATCTCCCTCAACGGCAAAGATTCTCCTGCAAAGATAACCCTATAGATTAAGTTTTGCCCATTTTTTTAACAACTCATGAGTCTCCTTTTTAAAAAACCTTTTGGAGTATGTGCTGGTTCCCTTAAAGACTTTTCATTTTATATTAGAATATAGCTGATTAACAATGTTGTGATGGTTTCTGGTGGACGGCAAAAGGACTCAGGCATACATAAACATGTATCCATTCTCTCCCAAACTCCCCTCCCATCCAGGCTGCCACATAGCATTGAGCGGAGTTCCCTGTGCTATACAGGAGGCTCTTGTTGGGAATCCATTAAAGTACAGCGGAGTGTCCATGTTCTTTCCAAACTCCCTATCTATCCCTTCCCCTCTTCACAAGGATCCCTTCTTAACCTTACAAAACACTTTTGATTTCAGTACTTATGGTAGCCAGCCTCTGAGATAACCCCCAATGATGCTTACCAGCTTGCTGATATTCACACCCTAAATAGTTCCCTCCAGCATTGAAGCAGGTGGTCTTAATGATCAATAGAGTATGGCAGAAGTGACAGTGTTTGGCTTCTGGGGCCAGGTTGTAAAATGCACTGCGGCTCTGCTTTGCTCTTTTCAATCACCAGCTCAGAGGAAGCTAGCTCCTGTGTTATGGCGATCTTGTGGAGAGCTCCCCTTGAAGAGGAACAGAGGCCTGCCACCCACAGCCAGCACCAACACCAGTCATATGAGTGTGTCACGTTGGAAGCAGATCTTCCAGCTCCAGTGTAGCCTGTGGCGGGCTGTAGCCCAGGCTAGCATATGATTTAACCTCATGAGAGATCGTAAACCAGAACTGCTGGCCAAGTCACTCCTGAATCCCTGACCCATGGTAACTGTGAAAGCTAATAAGTATTTGTTATTATTTTAAGCTGCTAATTGGAGGGGTACAATTAGATCATAGCAAAAGATAAGTAATATGGTAGTCATTAATTGAGCAAACATCCAATGAGCCAAACCTCTTAGGCTTTCAGGAACCCTTTGATGGAATCCTCCTTAAAAATTGCTTCTCTGGTGGCTCAGATGGTAAAGAATCTGCCTGAAATGCAGGAAATGGGTTTGATCCCTGGGCTGGGAAGATCCCCTAGAGAAGAGAATGGCAATCCACTCCAGTGTTCTTGCCTAGAGAATTCCAAGAACAGAAGGGCCTGGTGGGCTACAGTCCAGGGGATCGCAAAGAGTCAGACATGACTAAGCGACTAACACTTTTAAAATTATCTCAATAGTGGACCTTCCTGATGGCCCAGTGGTTGAGACTCTGCCTGCCAATGCAGGGGACACGGGTTGGATCCCTAGCCTGGAAAGATTCACATGCCGAGGGGCAACTAAGCGCCTGCACCACGACTGCTGAGCCAGTGCCCTAGAGCCCATGCTCAGCAACAAGAGAAGTTACTACAATGAAAAACCCGTGTCCCGTACAAAGCATAGCCCCAACAACTAGAGAAAGCCCCAAAGCAGCAATGAAGAAGACCCAGCGCAGCCAAAAAACCTATCTTAGTAGTATCTATTCACACTTGAATAAAGGGCCTTTCTTTTGATGCCTGACAAACACTTGGTCAGACCCAAGACTGCAATGACCTCAAGGGTCTGAGGCCCCCAGGACTGGGCCTGGGCTGGGAGCTACCACTGACTCAACTCATTCCCACAGCTCTTTTCCTACTAAAACTCTGGAACCAGAGACTTGCAGGAAACTACCTCCCAGTTCTAGCTCCCTCTACATTGTTCTGTGGTAGAGCATGATCAAGAGGACCCCAAGCTTTGGCCTGAAGCAGTCCTGTCGCCAAAGCCTGGTGGCACCTCTTCCAAACCTGGGTGACCTCACACAGGCAGCTGTACTTCTCTGAATACAGATGCCTTGCTCATAGGTGGCCGGATAAAGCAGAAATAGCACATGCCTCGTCACAGTGACACTTTGGGTACCCTCAAGAGGCACAGCAGCGTGATCATCAAACCACAGACGGGGGACTTCTCTGGTGGTCCAGTGGCTTAAGACTCCACGCTCCCAATGCGGGCAGCCCAGGTTCAATCCCTGGCCAGGGTACTACAGCCCGCATGTCGCAACTAAGAGTTCGCATGCCAGTGACCAAGACCTAGCACAGCCAAGATAAATAAATAAATGTTAAAAAAAAAAACAAAACAGACCATCGGGTGCTCCCAGGGGTGTCGGAGGACTGTTGTCTCCCTCTGGCCTCAGCGGACATTTGGTCCTATTTGGCTGCCCCACGTGCTCGCACCCTCCTGGCTCATCGGATCCTGGGCAGCGAGTCTACGGGGCCAGGTGAGCATATGGCCTGGTGACCGAACTTGGCTGGAGGCCGGTCTGCTTCCTCCCCTCGTTAGCGTCGCCCGGGGAGCCTGCTCTCTCCTTAGCAGAGGCCTGGATGACGAAGGCCACAGCCTATTAATTGCGGTGACAGTGATAAAGGAAGAGGGGGAGGCTGCTATTTGTCTTGCGCGTAACCTCTCGCATCATTCCAAGATGAATGAAAACTCATTTTCTGCTTTGATTCGGTCTAATTTCCCCAGGCCCCGTGGGCCTGGTGGGGGGAAGGGACTCACAAGCCCCTGCTGAGCAGGAATGGTGGGGAGGAGGGGGAGGGTTCGGAGGTCACAGAGGGAGGAGGACAGCCTCCATCCACTAGGGAACCAAGGACTTGCAGAGGGAGTGGTGCGTGCATTCATTCATGAGGCACCAAGGGTATGGGGCCTGTCCAGGGGATAACTGATTGAATTCACAATCCTGGAAGGCAGGACTCTGCTGCCCATTTCATGGATGAGACAGTAGTGGTGGTAGAGAGAAAGGGGCTTGGGATACCGAGCAGGGCTCCTGGGCACAGGTCTTTCCGTATTTCTTTGATTATAGGAAACAGCCTTCATTCTGCCTTCTCTGAGTTCCAATGGGTAGGTTTAAGCAGTTGTTAATTAGGGAAGGAAGAGTATGAGAGAGCAGGGGAAATAGTCAAGAGCATCCTTGAGACAAGGCCCTGGTTCCCCATCAACAGATACACACAACAATATCTTTTGATATTTTGCAGATACTAAAACCCCCTCCAGGAGGGAGAAGTATGGCAGGCTGCCCACAAGCATGGAGACTCCAGAGCCATTGGTCCTGAAGGCTGCTAATGCAGACGCCTACTTACCTCACCAGCAGCTCATCAGAAGAATGTCCACGAGCTGATCATGGCTTCTTTGAACAATTACTATAAAACTTGTCACTGTCTTCCACAAGTTGGGACACGCAGTTTTGAAGGCATTAGCCCCTATGGCTCCCTTTGCCTGGTAAAGCAATAGAGCTATCCTTTTCTACTGCACCTAAGACTCTGTCTCTGAGATTTGATTCAGCACCAATGTAAGAGAAGCTGAACTTTGGGCATCGCTTAAACAAGGTCAGACAGCTAGTGAAGGGCCATCTTCCACTACCTGATGAGATACGTCCTGTTGATCATCCCATTCTACAGATGGGGACACTGAGACTCAGGCTCATGGCTAGCCACCTGGCAGAGCTGGGATGCACACCTGTATCTTGTTCACTCCAGAGCCCAGCACTTTACCACGACCCTGGCTTGCCACAAAGCAGATTCATCAGAGAGGGTCTGTCCAGTGCCATCACCAGCTCTTCACTGTCACGCAGCACATCACCTCCCACCTGGATGAATGAAGGGCTTCATCCGAACAGAAGGTCCTAGATAGGAAGGACCATTCAGGTGGGGGTGCATTCTCCACCGGGGAACAGAAGCAGACAAGAAGGAAAAAGGATGGAGGGTGGACCTTTTTTTCCCATCAAAGAGCAGAGACAGACTGAGGCCTTCTTGGAATAGCTACTTTCTTTTCTGTAATATAGAGCTAACAGTGCCTGTGTCCCAGGTCTACGGGGTGGCTGGAGAGGGGATGATGAGAATGTGTGAGAAGGCGCTTCACATGTGATACTTCCCCTCTGTTTGTGGAAAGGGGACCGGTAGCTCCCAGAGGTTTAAGCTGCTTTATCCCAGATCAATTAACCATATGTGTGGGGGTCACCTGTCTTTGAGTGCCTGCACCCACCTGCCCAGTCGCTTGCCGCATCCCAGTGTCTCCTCTGATGATCCAGAAGTCCAATGAGGCCCAGAAAGTAAGAGGGGCCTTGGCCCCCAACCTGTCTGCTAAAACGGCCTTATGCCCCAGTGAGCCATGTGGACTGTGAAGAAGATGGGAGATGCCCACTCGGTCTGCTTCACAGCAGAAGCAGGAAAGCATATTGAACATGTATGGGCTTCCCTTGTAGCTCAGTCGGTAAAGAATCTGCCTGCAGTACAGGAGACCCAGGTTCAATCCCTGGGTTGGGAAGATCCCCTGGAGAAGGAAATAGCAACCCACTCCAGTATCCTTGCCTGGAAATCTCAGGGACACAGGAGCCTGGTGGGCTGCAGTCCATGGGGTCGCAAAGAGTCAGGCACGGCTGAGAGACTAACACTTACTTACATACAACATCCTTTCCGGGCTTTGGGGCAAAAGGTGGAGGGGTTGCAATTGGGAGGAAGTTTTAGATGGTGTGATACAGAGTGTGAATCAGAGTGTGGGTTCTGCAGTCGGGCAACCTGGTTTGAATGCTCTGCCACTGACTACGTACCGTGTGACCTTGGGTAAGTTACTTTGCCTCACTTCCCTTACCTGTAAAATGGGATAATAATGGTATCTCTGTCATATGATTATCAGTCAGCTTAGATAAACCACTTAGAGCAGTGTTGAGTACAGGTCCGTGTCTGGTTGGTGTTCTGACGGGCAGCAGCCGAAAAGGGCTAGCCTGGGGTTGAGATGGCCGTGAGAAATGAGGCAGCTGACCCCACTTGAGTCCACCTCCCCCACCTCCTCCAACAAAGTCCTCCATCTGGCCTGGATCTGAATTGCAAATGGCCTTCCCTTTCCCACCACTCAGGCTCCAGCTCCAGCTGGAGACAGAGGAGTCCAGTGAAGACAAGTCTCTGCCCTGCCGCAGGCCGGTAGCCTGGCTTTGTCTCAAAGGGTCTGCAGGCGGAGCCCTCAGACCGGGGCTCATTTAGGATTACCTAGCCTGGCATTCAAGGCCTTCACAGCCTGCTCTCCTCTCCCCCCCCCTCCCCCGCCCCGCCTCTCTGCTTTTGTAAGAAATCTCTGCTCTTTCTTTCCCCTTCCCCCATCTCCAGGCTCAGCTCCATCTTCCACTATCTGATGAGGTATGTCCTGCTGATCATCCCATTCTACAGATGGGGACACTGAGACTCAGAGAGGCTCATTTTAGCCGCCTGGCAGAGCTGGGATGCACAACCTTACCTTATTCACTCCAGAGCCCAGCACTTCACCATGACCCCGGCCTGCCTCAAAGCAGATTCTGCAAAGCATGAAGGAGAGATGAAGTCAGGGAACCAGGAACTGTAATGAAGGTGTGAAGGTCACTTATTCACTGATTTGGTATTTACCAAGCACCTATGTGGTGCTGGGCACTCAGAGACAATAGTGATGTCACGAGACTAGCATCAATGATAACAGCAACATAATGACTGTAATAATGAGACAGCAGGTGCTGGCATTTCCTGAACTCCTGCTATGGACTCAGCACTGAGCTAGCTGTTTTGTAGGCAGAGCTCCAATCCTCACTGTAGTCCTACAAGGTGGTTCTATTATTATTATTTTTTAATTTATTGAAATATAGTTGTTACACTGTTGTGTTAATTTCTGCCATATAGCAAAGTGATTCAGTTATACATATATATACATATTGCTTCTCATGTTCTTTTCCACTATGGTTTATCTCAGGGTACCGAATATAGCCCCCTGTGTTATAGGATCTTGTTTATTCATCCTATATGTAAGAGTTTGCATCTGCTAACCCCAAACTCCTCATCCTTCCCTCCCCCACCCACCCTCCCCATGGGCAACTGCAAGTCTATCCTCAATGTATGTGAGTCTCTCTCTGTTTTGTGTCATTTTAGAGTCCACGTGTAAGTGGTACCATCTGACACTTGTCTTTTTCTTTCTGACTTGCCTCTCTTAGTATGATAAGGTCCATCCATGTTGCTGCCAACAGCATTATTTCATTATTTTTCTTTTTTATGGCTGAATAATATTTCATTATATATAATATATTCCTGTATATATTTATATATGCATATATAGGTGCATACCTATACATACAAATATATATCATGAATATATAGATGGGTGAGTCAACCAAGGCTCAGAGGGCTCGGGTGTTTAAGGTCACACAGATTTCATGCACCCGCGTGAGCATTGAGCCCTGGCCTGTCTAGGATAACAATAACAATGATGGTGATCACTGCCTTGCACATGTTGAGTACTTTCTGTGTCCCAGACAACCGTCTGCTGAAATGACAACATAACACTGAGGAGGAGTGACAAGTTTAGACTCGTTAAGCTGATTCATTCACCTGATTTCAGGCTTACTGGGAGTAGATGGCCTGGCCTCAGTCTCTTCCTGCAAAATCATGAGCAGCCCACAGGGTTAGGAGGCCTGGGTTCAATGAGGATCTATAAAATGGGACAATACTACCCAACTCACAGGATGGTGGTGAACATCTGGAACATTCCTTATTCAGTAGGATTAACATTTTCTAGCCTGAGAACGGGCCTCCCAGTGTCTGCTGAAATGACAACATAACATTGAGGAGGAGTGACAAGTTTAGACTCGTTAAGCTGATTCATTCACCTGATTTCAGGCTTACTGGGAGTAGATGGCCTGGCCTCAGTCTCTTCCTGCAAAATCATGAGCAGCCCACAGGGTTAGGAGGCCTGGGTTCAATGAGGATCTATAAAATGGGACAATACTACCCAACTCACAGGATGGTGGTGAACATCTGGAACATTCCTTATTCAGTAGGATTAACATTTTCTAGCCTGAGAACGGGCCTCCCAGCCAAGGTATCTATCACAGGTCCCAAAGCATCCTATCCTCCTCCTTCCTTGACGCCCACCTTCACCTCTTGTGGGGCCCTCTGTCCCTCCCCACCCCCAGAAGCTCAGCCACTTCTGCAAGGGAGTATCTGCTGGATTTTATTTTCTTCCACCAAGTTGTAGGTAGGGACATAGCAGAGACACTTGGGGTTTCAGGTAAAGGAAAAGTCTGAGATTTAAGAGAAAAATGCAGGAGGGGAGGAGAGAGAAGGGAAGGAAAAGAGAGATACCAAGAAGGAAAGAAATGAGATGAAACAGCAGAACAGAACAAAAAGACCAGAATCAGAGCACCAAGACATCGACGGACAAAACAGACAGAAAGATGGAGACAAAACAGACAGAAAGATGGAGACAAAACAGACAGAAAGATGGAGACAAAACAGACAGAAAGATGGAGACAAAACAGACAGAAAGATGAGACAAAACAGACAGAAAGATGGAGACAAAACAGACAGAAAGATGGAGACAAAACAGACAGAAAGATGGAGACAAAACAGACAGAAAGATGGAGACAAAACAGACAGAAAGATGGAGACAAAACAGACAGAAAGATGGAGACAAAACAGACAGAAAGATGGAGACAAAACAGACAGAAAGATGGAGACAAAACAGACAGAAAGATGGAGACAAAACAGACAGAAAGATGGAGACAAAACAGACAGAAAGATGGAGACAAAACAGACAGAAAGATGGAGACAAAACAGACAGAAAGATGGAGACAAAACAGACAGAAAGATGGAGACAAAACAGACAGAAAGATGGAGACAAAACAGACAGAAAGATGGAGACAAAACAGACAGAAAGATGGAGACAAAACAGACAGAAAGATGGAGACAAAACAGACAGAAAGATGGAGACAAAACAGACAGAAAGATGGAGACAAAACAGACAGAAAGATGGAGACAAAACAGACAGAAAGATGGAGACAAAACAGACAGAAAGATGGAGACAAAACAGACAGAAAGATGGAGACAAAACAGACAGAAAGATGGAGACAAAACAGACAGAAAGATGGAGACAAAACAGACAGAAAGATGGAGACAAAACAGACAGAAAGATGGAGACAAAACAGACAGAAAGATGGAGACAAAACAGACAGAAAGATGGAGACAAAACAGACAGAAAGATGGAGACAAAACAGACAGAAAGATGGAGACAAAACAGACAGAAAGATGGAGGAGACAAATCAGAGAGAGGGCTGAAAAGAGAGAAGGAGCCAGAGCTGGGAAGATGCTGCCAGAGAAAAGTGGGTCAAAGAGAAGGGTCCCTCAAGCAGATGGGCAAGGACAGGGACAAAGCCACCTGCCTTGGCCCCCAGCTGAGCTAGGCTTTCAGGCTCCAGCGTCCTGCTGCCGAGAGAGAAAAGCCTCTTCTCCCACATTCGAATGAATTTGATATTCAATCAATGAAGATTAACTCACCGAAGGTAAGGGAGGGGGGGGGGTTTACATCCGTGAGGAAGTCAAATACGATTATGCAGATGCGAAAATTATCCTGAGATGAGGCGCATCTCATATATGGTAATTCTGGGAAAGGCTGGACTCCCGCCCTGATTAGCATATCTTCAAGACCAGACCGGGATGGGGGAGGCGAGGACCCAGAGATGGGCATTGCACTGGCCAGGAATCCCACTAAGAGAAGTTGGTCAAAGCTGTCAGCTCCCTGATATCCTTTTCTGGAGAAGAAGACCCTCAGTTTCTGTCAGGGAAGACCTTAATGAGAGCCTTGACCCCGCAGTGTCCACTGAAACTCTTTGGAACAAAGGAGCACTCTAGGGCAGGTCTTTTCAAACTTTAGAATGCGTGCAAATCACCTGAGGTGCAGCCTCTGATTCAGCGGGTCTGGAGCGAGGGCCTGCATTTCTTTTTTAAAAAATACATGATTTTTCAATATTATTTTATTTATTTATTTATTTATTTATTTTAATTTTATTTATTTATTTGGCTGAGCCACGGCTTAGTTGGGGCATGCAGTGTCTTCCATCCTCATTGATATATGCAGGATCTTTAGTTGTGGCATTCGAATTCTTAGTTGTGGCATGTGGGATCTTAAGTTCCCCGAGCGGGGATCGAACCCAGTCCCCCTGCTTTGGGAGTGTGGAATCTTAGCCACTGGACCACCAGAGAAGTCCCAGAGTCTGTGTTTCTAACCACCTCCCAGGTGATGCCTGTGCTGCTGCTCCACAGACCACACCTTTAGAGGGTCCAGCTCAGTGGTATTCACCCTGGTGGCATCTTAGGGTCACTTGGGGAGCATTTAAAAAACTGCCAATGCCTAGGATCCACAGCAGACCAATTAAATAAGAATCTCCTGGAGAAGAGCCTGGGCACTGGTGTTTTTTAAAAGATGATTCTAATGTGCAACTGGGTTGGGAACCTCTGGCCTAAATGAAGACTAGAATTATAAGAAGGTCATGGATCTATTCCAGTCTCGAGGGACCATCATGCTCCCAGACTCTCAGAAGCCACAGATTGGGTGGGGCCATGGAAGAGGAGGTGAGTAACCTGGAGTGGGGCTGAGGACACTGCCCTGGGCCTGCTGGCGAGCCTTGATGGTAACTACCCAACAGCCCCTGTGTGCTAAGTACTACACCTGCTCAATACAACACATATATTCTCAACTACATATGCTCTACGGTATATACACATGTGTTCTCTCCAGCCCTTGAGTGGAGATATTATCATTTCCATTTGACAGAGAAGGAAATTAGGCTCAGAGAGGCAAAGCGAGTTTCCCAGGACTGTAGAGTCAGGACTGGAGCCTGTCTTATTCTGACCCCCAAGGCCCACACTCTTTCCACTCTAGCCATGCCTCCCACTCCGTGGATCACCGTACCCAAGAAAGTCAGTAGCTGATCCCCGGTCCGTAAAGCCTGACCGAGCCAGGGAAGGGGGCATCCCCCCTCTGCCTGCTGTGCTGAAGTAGGCTGACGTCATGTGGTGGAGGGGAGTGAGTAAGGTCTTGGAAGTCAACAGCCCTGGGTTCAAATCCTTCTCTTATAGCTGCGTGACCATCAGGGAGTCATTACCTTTTCTGAGTGACAGACAGGCTCCTCCTTGGCCAGATGGGATAATGAGATCAAATTCCAGGTTGCCGAGAGGAGATGAGGTCAGGTAGCACGTGTGCGGCATGGAGTAGACACACGGAGACAGAATAGAATTGGTTGAGCCAAGCCTCAAAGTTTCTAGAACTCGTGGCTCTTCACTCCCACCCCCAGAAGCCCGAGAGCCAGAGCCTTGGCCCAGTGACCACAAGCCCCTCCTCCAACACAGACAGGGGCCCAGTGCCTCCCAAGTGATGTTTCAGGGCCCGACGAGGCCTGGCTGAGTCATATCTGGCCTGGTAAGCACTGGCCCCATGATACAGATGGCTGGGACTGGATCTTCTGCCCAGGAGCCCACCAGGGCAGGTCTCCTCTGCCTCCCTAGGGAAACTTGGGGTGCAGCCTCCAGCATCTTCCCCAAATCAGATGCGCTCTTACCTGTTGGTAAGCAGGGGTAGGGGAACCCTTGAGTTCCTCCCTGTAAAGAGAAGCAGTGGGCCTGGAAACCTTCCAAGCACCAGACAGCCTTCCTTTCCTTTCCCAGGAATTTGCCTCAAAGAACCATCCCATGTCCATGGCCACTGAGTAGGGTTGTATTTACACCAGGAGCCGAGAAGGGCAGGAATCCAGCCCCTGATTGGCTCACCAATCTGCACCTCTCTTGCTAATTGTCACGGAAACACCCTGTGCGTCACTGGGGAAGAACTTAACATCAGTGAGCCTCAGTCCCCTGGTCTGTAAAATGGAGCCTTAATGGCACTGTACGAAGGTTCACTCCCTGCCCGCCTCCCTCTGGCTTTGTGTCCCCACAACCTCCTCTCACTGCCAACCCCACCCAGCACCCTGGCCCCCAGCCCTTCTAACAAACAGCAACCTGGAGTGGGGGTTGCCCTGGTCACCGTCAGTAGGGGCCCCAGTCCCCATTCTGTTTCAATCTTCACAGGGCTACCCAGGATCTCCCCTGGCAGCCAGGACAAGTGAAGATGTGGGCAAGGAGAGAAGAAGAAAGGGAAGGACAGGGGCCACAGAGGGGGACTTGGAAGCTGCCGGCACGCTCACGGTCTCTGTCTCCTGTGCCCACTGCCCTGTCCTCTCTGTGCATGCTGGGTGCTCGTCTGGGCAGCCGTGAGTGCGTGTGAGCGCATCACAATGGTTCATGCCTGAGCGCGCCGTAGATCTCCGTGCGTCTCTTGCTCTGTGTGTCTGCTTGTCCCTGTGCCTGGTGTGTGTGTGGGGGTCTGGATATGTGTGTTGGTGGGGCGGCTCTGTGAATGTGTGTGTCTGAATGGGAGTGTACTGTGATGTGTGCGCACACAAGTGTGTTTGAGCGAGTGTGTGTCCGTATGTGTGGGTGTGAGTCTGCATGTCTGTGTGGGTGTACATCACAGTGAGTGTGAGGATCTGAGTGTGTGTCCAGTGAGAGTAGATTAGTGTGGAGGATGAGTGTCCGGCTGGGGTGCATCAGTGTCTGTGTGTGCGTATCTCTTTGCAGGCATCGGTGTGGGTGTGCATCAGTGTGTACACACTATCTATGTGTCTAGGTGGGCATGTATCTGTGTGTGGTAGGGTGTGAATATCTACATGTGTGTCTTGGAGGGTGAGTTTGCCTGCCCATCACCATGTGTATCTGCTTATCCATTTACATGGTGTAGGGTATGAGTGTGTGTGTGTGTGTGTGAGTGGGGTGTATCAGTATGGAGGGGCTCTATATCCTATGTGAGACAGTCGCTGTATAGCAGAGTGTGGGGCGTGTGTATTTGTGTGTGTCTGTGCGGGTGTAGCACTGTGTGGAGTGTGTGTGTGTGCCCTTGGGTACCAGCATGTCTCATATGCTCATGTGTGGGTCTGAATGAGCGTGTTGCCGTGTGTGGTCGTGTGCGTATCTGTGCACGAATCACTGTGGAAGTGTCTGAGTATCATTTCTGGAAAGTAAAGGGTGTGTGTATCTTTGTGTCTGAATGGGGCGTATCAGCGTGTGTGAGTGTCTGCGTGCGTGTCTCTAAATCTGCGTATCTTGTGGGTCTGCACCTCTCCAGCTTGGCTGGGCCCCGGCACCGTAAATCCATCAACTCCACATGATTTTGTCAATCCTGACAGCTAACTTCAACATGACGACAAATCTGGCCCCAGAGGATATTAAGCAAAGACACATGAGCCTATAATTTTCTGCTTCCACGTGTGAGATGCTATAATAATCAAAAGAAAATGAGTTTCTAACTACCCCGGCTCTTTGTGCTGTTGCCTTCATGCCGGCTGCACTAATTGAATCACCCGGCACCACTGTATCAATGGTAACTTGGGTATTGGGGGGTAATCAGGCGTGTGGGGGGGACCAGCTTGGAGAGGTGCGGGGGCTTTTGTGAAGGTCCCATCTGCCTTGTGTGCCAAAGCCGCCCGCCGCCCATCCGCATTTGGCTGGACAAGGGAGTGACTGAAGGGCAGCCCCCACCCCGAGGAGGGTCTGGGAGGGGATGCCTGGGGGAGGGGGCACCTATGCCCAGATGCTGTGGCTCTGGCCTCTTGGTCCCAGAAGGAAAGCTGTGCAAAAATAAAAAAGATCTAAACTTCGGAGACAGGCCTGTTGTGGCTGTTTAGTGGCTAAGTCGTATCCGACCCTTTGTGAGCCCATGGACTGTAGCCCACGAGGCTCCTCTGTCCATGGGATTTCCCAGCAAGAATACTGGAGAGGCCATTTCCTTCTCCAGGGGATCTTCCTGACCCAGGTGTTGGACCTGTGTCTCCTGCGTCGGCAAAGCAGATGCTTTACCATTGAGCCACCAGGGAAGCCCTGGAGATTGGCCTACCTGGGGTCAGTCCTGGCTGAAAGCCCTTCTGTCATTCGTCCTCTGGGGCACGGTTTCCTCATGTAGAAAATGGGATGACCATCTCACTCACAGGGACAAGGGCGAACACACAGGTTAAGCACAGAGGAGGGGTTTGGAGTCGAGACTATTTTTGTTGTTATCAATGTTTACAGCGCTTTACCATGCCTTAGCATCACAGTATGAGACAGGGCTGGTTATCCCATTCTGTATCTGGAAAAATTGAGACTCAGAGGTGTGAAACCTGATCACTTGAGACACACTCTCTCTATGTACAGTTGTGGGGTCTGAAGTAGGGTGAGTGTGTGTGTGTGTGTGTGTTTTCAAAGAGGAAGGAAAATAGTTCCTGGTGGCTTCTGTAGGTCCCCCACCCAACAGTCCTATGACTCAATAAAAATAATCATCAAGGACTCCCCTGGTAGTCCAGTGGTAAAGAATAATACACTTTCCAATGCAGAGGACACAGGTTCAATGCTTGGTTGGGGCACTAAGATCCCACATGCCACTGGGCAACTAAGGCCAACTAGAAAAGCCTTCACTCCACAACAAGGACCCAGTACAGCCAAAAAAAAAAAAAAACCCTATAATAAATTAATTAATTAAAAAAAAATAGTTGTTTACCCTTGTATAGCACTTTCCATGGTCCATTCACTGTGTATTAACTCCTATAACCCTCATCCTGAGTTTGTGAGGCAGAAAGGCAAATATCCCTGTTTATAGATGAGAAGACTAAGGTACAGAGAGGCTGAGTAACTTGCCCAAAGTCACATGGGTGGCAGGTGGTAGAACTGGGCTTCAAGAAAGTCTGTCTTCAGAGTCTTCACTTTAATCCGCCACTTGTTCTCAAAGATCCAGCTATGCTCCCACCCTCTCTCTTGTTCCTCAGAGCCTTCTAAACCAAATCCTTCATTTGCCTCCAAGCAACATACCTCTTTACCCAACCAAGGGCACATTCCTCCTGAAACGAGCCTCCAGAGTGGGATGGAAATGTCCCTATCCTCAAACCCACTGTGTATTCTCACGTCAAGATGGGAGATCACCTCACGCCACTCTTCGGTGTGGGTCCCACTTCCAGTCAGACAGCAAGCTGTCACCAAGCAGCTGTTCTGTACCTAGGTAGAGAATTGGGGCGGGGGGGA
>SJXQ01002729.1:479121-498555 GCA_006408695.1 Aepyceros melampus
ACAGGGTGGGGGACCCTGGGTCGGGGCAGCCGGAGCAGAGAGCCAGCCCCTCCAGATGCTGGCGCCGCCAGCCTTCAACCAGAGGGTAGGGAAGGATGCGTGCAGGCGCTGAGGCTGACAGGGCCTGATGCTTCCTGAGCCCGGAGCTGGCAGGAGACTCCGGGCAGGTGGCGGCAGAGATGTAGGGACAGACGAGACAGCCAGAGACTGGCAGCAGGCAGAGTCAGGGCCCCAGGGCTGGGAAAGGTCAGGGCTCTGAGGGCAAAGAGGAGCTATGGAAAAATAAAACAAAGCAGTAGAACCCTTCCTAGACCCTGCGTGGCAGCCCAGTCCCACCCCTAGCCAGGCGGGAGCTGGCTCCGCCTGGGATCCCAGCCCGCTGGCCTGGGCTGCGCTGGGCTGGCAAAGCCGGATGGCACAGGCTGCCGCTGAGGCAGATGGAGCGAGGAGGGGGCCTGACCCCCAGCCCACCAGGGAATGGCTGGGATTGTCTGTTCTTTGGAGCCCTCCCACTGCCCCCCACTCCCTGGCCCCAAACCTCCCGCCTCTGGGAGCATGGCTGGGGAAACAAGAAAAAAAAAAAAAAAGCAACCTCTCCAAGCCAGCATCTCTGCCTCCTCCCGATCGCTTTGGCTTTCTTTCCCTGCCAATAGCACATACCGCCTACCCCCAGCCTGGCTCTGGCAAAGACTGGGACTCAAGCAGTGCGGTGTGAGTGTGGGGGCTGGGGGCGAGCTGGGGACAGAAAGGAAGCTGAGGGGAGTGGGAGTGGCTGGTGGGAGCTGCCCACATCCCCTGAAGCAACACTCACTCGGCACCAGGCCCCATTAGGCCCTCCACGCAAATTGACTCACTTGGTCCTCCCAACAGTAATCAGTAGGCACTCTTATTCTGATCCCCAGTTTACAGATGAGACACGGAGGCAGAGGGGATTGAATGACTGTCCAAGGTCACAAGCTAGGAACTGGCAGAGTGAAAGTGTTAGTCACGCAGTCGTGTCTGACTCTTTGAGACCCCGTGTACGGCAGCTCGCCAGGCTCCTCTGTCCACGGGATTTTTGAGACAAGAGTACTGGAGTGGGTTGCCATTTCGTCCTCCAGGGGATCTTCCAGAGCCAGGGATCAAACCCAGGTCTCCTACACTGCAAGCAGATTCTTTACCGCTGAGCCAGAGAAACCCATAGGAATTGGCAAAGGAAGGGTTCAGACCCAGGAAAGTTTCCAAGTTCATGCTTCAAGCTCCCACACACTACTGCCTTTCACTCCACCCTCACATTTTTCGTCTATTTCCCTTTTGTTCATCCTCGTTGCTGCTCGTCGTGTGGGATCTTAATTCCCTGAACAAGGATCAGAACTGTACCCCTAGCACTGGAAACACAGGGTCAAAGACAGGACCCCCATGCGGGTCCAATCTTCCCATTTCGTTTCTCATCTTTTGCCCTATCTTTTCGCAATATTTCTCTAACCAGCCTTTATTCCTTCAGGTAGCGGGTTCCATTCTACCTGGGGCCCCAGGCCAGTACCATCACATGATTGATGGATGCAAACACATCCATGTGTGGACACAGGGGCATGCACACAGACACCCACACGCGTGACTGCACATGCCTGTGAACACATATGTGCTCGCACCTTTACATAATTAGCTCAAGCATCATGTGTCCACATACAGGCACACAGGCCTGTCTGTGAATACATGGTCACCCATTAATCCACGCTACAGGCCACACCCTGGGTAGATAGATCTTTGGTGTTCTCACCAACAGAGTGTTAACTGTGGCTAAATAATCCTCAACAATGGTCGAGCCAAAAAAATCTGTTTGGCTTTGCAATAAAGTGCTGCTTGGCATATGGGGTTTTTGGCAATTCATGTACCTTTCTTGGTTTAGCACGGGCTGATGTGTGCATGTGTGCAGCTTGGCAGCCCTGGGTTCCAGCGTAATCAACCCCAGAGAACAAGCCAATGCCAGGCCGTCAGCAAAGCACCTACTAGAAGTTCTCACCAGTCCTCCCAGCAGCCCTGAGGCAGGTCCTGCCACTCCCCTTCGGTAGGTGAGGACCTGGAGACTCAGCAAGTGGCTGTTTGCACACAGGGAGAAAGAGGACTCGAACCCCAGGTCAGCCTGAGGGTCTGCAAAGCTTCAGTGGCTGCAGGTGGGTCAGTGAGCCAGACATGTGATTTCCCAGGCATGCCTCATCCGTCTGGAATGCGGCTGCCTCACCGTCTGGTCACGTCTGGGCCCCTTTTCTGCGGCCAGGCTGGTGGGCGTGGATGGGCGGCAGTGGGTTCAGGCTGAGCCACCCTTTAGAAGGTCCCTCACAGGCCGTGTACAAGGAAATATGGAAAAGGCCTTCCGGTGACAGTGAAGACAATAATGACAGTCCAGACTGACATCACCCACCACCTAGATTTAAGCATATCTGTTCCTCCAGCCTTCTTACATACCTACTGTGTGCCTGGTATTTTATTAGGCTCTGAGGACAATGCAGGCAGAACTCTGCCTTCCTTCCAGTAGTATAGGACAGTTTCCAGGGATGGATATAGCTTTAAAATAAGTTTTAAAGAAACCTAATGCTGTAAGAGAGAAGCAGAAAAAAAAAAAAATGAGAGATCACTTCCAGCTTGAGACATCAAGGCAGCCCTCCCAGAGAAGGAGGTGTGTGATGGGCATTGAAGAGTAGGGGTTCACTCTTCAATGCCTAAGGGAGGAGAAGGGGGTTCTTGGTGTCCCAAGGAGCACAGTCCAAGGTGCAGGGGAGAGACTGGCAGGTGGGCATGGAAAGGGAAGGTAACTCCATTTTTCTGGGGCAAATATGTGGAGGGAATGGTGGAAGGTGGGGTCAAAGAACAGATGATTCCAAGACCCAGGACAAGGAGTTTGGACTTTATGGACAACAGGGACTATTAAAGACTATTGGTCACATCACTAATTATTAGAGAAATGCAAACCAAAACTACAGTGAGTATCACCTCACACTGGTCAGATGGTTATCATTAAAAAGAGCCTACAGGACTTGCCTGGAAGATTCTGCACTTCCCCTGCAGAGGACCCGGGTTTGATCCCTGGTCACAGAAGTTCTACATACTGCATGGTGTGGGCAAAAAGCAAAGAAACAAAACATGTGGCCAGGAAACAAAGAAACAAGAAGTCTACCAAAATCAAATGCTGGAGAGGGTGTGGAGCAAAGGGAACCCTCCTACACTGTTGATAAGAATGTAAATTGGTGCAGCTGCTATTGAAAACAGGATGAAGATTCCTCAAAAAACTAAAAATAAAATTGCCATATAATCCAGAAATCCCAATCCTGGGCATATATCTGGAAAAAATTATAATTCAAAAGATTTTTGCACTCCAATGTGCATAGCAGCACTATTGACAATTGTCCATCAACAGATGAATGGATAAAGTGTACGCTGTGGAATAGTGCTCATCCATAAAAAAAGGATGAAATAATGCCATCTGCAGTAACGTGGATGGATCTAGAGATTATCACACGAAAGTGAAGTAAGTCAGAAAGACACAAACACCACACGATATCACTTATGTCAAACTTAAACTCGACACAGATGAACTTACTTGCAAAGCAGAAACAGACACACAGATGTAGAAAACAAACTTATGTTACCAAAGATGCAAAGGGATGGAGGAAGGATAAATTAGGAGTTTGGGATTAGCAGATACAAACTACTATATATCAAATAGGTAAACAACAAGCTCCTCCTATATAGCACAAGGAACCACATTCAGTATCCTGTAATAAACCATAATGGAAAAGAATATGTATATATATGAACAACTGAGTCACTTTGCTGTATACCAGAAACTAACCCAATGTTATAAATTGGGTATACTTCAATTTTTAAAAAGTTATCGATCAGAGGAAGCCCTCAGAAACTGGATTTAATATAGGAAGACTAGTCTGCAGTTGTGAGCAAGGTAAATTGGAAATGCACATGTGTGTACACACACATATACACATGCATCCTCAGAAACGGTGTAGGCACAGTGTACACAAAGGTACAGGATCGATTCCTTAGTCCAACTCTTTATTTTTCTAATATTTTTCAAATTCTTTTTAAATTTTGAATTGTCTTTGTTGATTTGAATAGATAACACATTCACATGGCCTAAAATTCAAAAGGAATCAAAGAAAATACACTGAAAAGCAAAGGCACCCCCTACTCTATGCTCTGGGCCCCCAACTTCTCCACCTAGAAGCAAGTACACTGGTCATTTGGGGAGCCTCCTTTCAGAAATGTTCTATGCACAGACAAGCAAATATCAAGCTTGCTTTTTCTTACACACATTTTTCTGCAACTTGCTTTTCTCATTTAATAATATATCTTGGTATTCCTTACATACCGGTGCATAGAGAGCTGTTTTTGTCTTTTTAACGGCAGTATACTATTCAATTATAGTTGCACACTTACATCATTTTTAATTTGGGGCTCTAACCAAAAATCTTGCACTGAGTAACCTTGAACAGATGTCATTTTACATATTCATCCATCCATTCACTCATTACTCATACAACAGACATTTATTTGAGTACCTACTATGTGCTGGTACTAAAGATAGAAGAGTGAACAAAATAGGCAAAAGTCCCTGCCCCAGTCCAGGGGAGATTTCTGATGTGCACGTGTGAGTAAATCTTCAAGATACATTCTTAGAAGTGGACTCTCCAAAGTAAAGAAGGTTGGGCATTTTTACTTTATTTATTTTCGCTTCTCTTGGTCGTGATTGCTGTGCTTGGGCTTTCCCTAGTTGTGGTGAGCAGAGGCTACTCTTTATTGCACTGTGAGGCCTTCTCAATGAGATGGCTTCTCTTGTTGCAAAGCACAGGCTCTAGAGCAAGGATTCCATAGTTGTGGTGCATGGGTTTAGTTGCTTTGGGGCATGTGGAATCTTCCCAGACCAGGGATTGAACTTGTGTCCCCTGAACTGGCAGGCAGATTCTTAACCACTGACCACCACGGGTGTCCCAGTGCATTTCTAAACTGGGGGAGATAAAGCTACATTTCTGCCTGAGGGGTGGAACGTATTTACCCTTGCAATGTAGAAGAGTGTTTCCTTGCCCTTTCAAAACAAAATATTATCACACCTTTTGATGTTTTCCAATGTGACAGGTGAACATGATGTACTTAAATTCCATTTTTTCTATGGTGAATGTGGATCAATATCTTTTCATATATTTAAGAGCAATTTTCGAGTCCTTTTCTGGCAGCTCTCAACTATCCTTTGCTCATATTTCTATTAGGTTGTGGAGCTTTTTCATATTGATTTGTGAATGCTCTTTATCTATTAAGGACATTAGCCCTTTGCCTGCGGTATGAGTTGTAAATAACATTTCCCTAGCTTTTCGTTGTACTTGGACTTGATTTATGGTGGTTTTTTTTCAAGTGCAGGCTTTTTAAAATGTAAAATAAAATTTATGAAGAATTCTGCCCCTTCCCAGGCTTGCCTCCTATGATCAAATGTTTGCTAGGGTTGAGAGAGATATAGGTCACAATACCATGATCTCTGCTTCCAACTTGGGTGTTTAATAAAAGCACAGGTTCTAAGCAAAGGAAGATGATAGTCCTACTCTGTTCTGATGCCCCATCTCCAGAGATCTTTGAGCAAAGAGGGGCAAGCTCAGAGGAGTGTAACCAAGAGGGTGAATAGGCTTGAAATCAAGTCACATGCAGGATGGTCATGAAACTGTGACTCTGAGCCTGGAGAAGGTCGCTGTGAATATCATCTGGGGCAAGGGGCCTAGCCACATAATGCCAAACTGGGGTCTGTGTTGGAAGCTCTGGGAAGCCAAAGTGTTCCTTAATGGGGCTCTTTCTCAGCTAGAGCTGTCTGAAAGTAGAATGGCCTACTTTGTGAGGAAGTGAGTTTCTTATCATGAGAGGGGTACAAGTGAACACTGAGTGACCCCCTACCAGAGGTACCAGGAGTCAAATCAGACGTCTTTCAAAACTTCTAATCCTGATAGTCCACAATTCTGTAAGATCACAAGGAATCTTAAAATTCCTCACTTTACAGATGAAAAAGGGTGAGGGCAGAGGTGGGAAACTAACATGTGTTGAGAACCTTTACTTTGTCCAAGTACCTTGACACATATGATTGATTTAAAAGAATAAGGACCAGAGAGTCTGAGTGATTCACTTAAGGCTGCACAGCAATAGAGTCTCAGAGTCAGAACGGGAACCCAGGTCCTCAGACCCCAAATGTAGAGCTCTCTCCACTGAACCACCTGTTCTTGTTCAATAAACACATGTTTATTGCACGTTTGTTGCATACCTCCTCTGAATGGACATTAATGTGGTCAATGAGAGCACATGATATGCAAGCTATTGGCAGGATCACAGGGTCTTTGCTCTGCAGAAGGTCGCTGCCTACTGAGCAAGTACAGACATCATCTCTGCATTGCCTGGCTCCATGGGAAGGGTGCCCTCTGAAGCTGTGCAACATGGTAGCCTTGGGTGGGCCTATAATGAAATAAGAGGCAGTTTGGTAAGTGTTGTAACAAAATACAGATACAGAGTGCTACATTGGTGGTCCAATGGCTTAGACTCTGCACTCCCAATGTATGGTGCCCAGGTTTAGTTCGTATGAGATCCCTAGTCAGGGAACGAGATCCCACATGCCACACCTAAGAGCTCGCATGCAGCAAGTGAAAGAACCTGCAAGCTGCAATAAAGACGGGCGATCCTGTGTGCTGCAAATAAGGTTCAGTGGGCCAAATAAACAAATAAATATCTTTTTTTAAAAAGAAGAAAAGAAAAGAAAAAAGAAAAACAAGTCCAGTGGGAACATAGAAGGCATAATTATATCTACCTTGGAAGGGAATCCAGGAATACTGCCCAGAGGAGGCGACATCTGAGCAGGGCCTTGAAGGATCTGTACTGTAAAAGAACAAAGAGCAAAAGTGAATAATTTCTGTATTCACTCCACAGACCTTATTGGGCGGCTACAGGTTGCCAGAAAAGCAAGAATACTTCACTGTGCGGTCGCAGGGACAGACACATCGCCAATAAGTTGCCATAGATGGTAACTGCAACAGTGGAGACGCATTCTTGCTGTGAAGTAAAGGGAACTCCCTCCGGAATAATATGGGGGTAGGGCAGGGGTCTGGAAAGGGTTCTGGAGACACGAGGCCTGAGATTTTTGGGGGGAGAGAAATAGAACATTTCCAGGCTGATGTTTAGGGAATCAAGAGAGATGGAAAGGCATTCCCAGAGAAGGGAACAGCCTGGCAAAGTTTCTGAGTCTTGAAAAGATTATCCCATCTTCAGAGACCCACAGCAAGAGTGTAAAATGCTGGGCTGATGGGGCAGCCAGGCAGGAGGTGGAATGGCACACAGGCTTAAGGCAGGACCTAGCAGGCTTCCAGATGAATGGGGAGACAGGGTGGTATGCGTGAGGACTTAGTGGGCTTAGCAACCTTCTTCAAAGCTGTGGCCCAGATTGAAAGCTGGAAGAGGAAAGTGTGAGCCATAAATCCCCAGCTCCTCCTGCTGTGCCCAGCGCTGCGGAGCCTGGAGTCTCCACGGCTCTCCAGTCCCACCGCTGTGACCCCGGCTAATCCAGCCTCCTGGCCCATCTGACACTCACTTCCACTTAACATTTTGTTAGCGACTCTATAAACGAGCTCTCCCTGACCTTCAATCCCTGGCTAATTGCTGGTTTCATGTACAAGACTAGCTTAATTTTACGTGATAATTACCTGAGAGTGGCGATACATATGGCATCGCATGTTCGAAATGTCAGGCCTGGAAAATGACCAAGTGGCTGTAGTCAGGGGCAAAGGAGGAGGCAGTGGATGGTGGGGGCCTTGGAGAGGCAGCCTGGGGATGATGAGCCACAGGGGGAGAGAAAGAAAATGCCTGGTACAGACAGAGCCCTGAGAACTGGGCTCCAGCTTACGGGAGGACCCAGAAGGCTCTGCTGGCCCCAGTGCACCAAAGGAGAGGCACCCACATTTCACAGTCTCACACACACAGCAGAGAAACTCGGACTAGGTGAGAGGCGCAGCTCAGGCACGCTCTCGGTCACCCATCTGGCAAATGTTTATGGAGCACCTACTCCATGCCAGGCAGTGTGGAACTGGCACTGATTTCAAATCCCTACCCACTCGAGGAGGGACACTCAGAGGGCACGTCTGGGTCCGTCACAATTGTCTAGAGGGATGCTTACTGTACCGAATAAGTCAGGCCTGGGAATCTAAGTGACTGGCAATTCCCAACACAGTCCCATTTGATAAAGAATTGCCCACCTCAGGTTAAGATTTAATGCTTTCACAGCCAAGGGTCCCGGGTTTAATCCCTGATTGGGGAACTAAGATCCCACAAGCCATGGGGGGGGGGGCATAAAAAACAAGAATTACCCACCCTAAACCCAGCTGAGAACCCCCAGTGAAGCCAGGCCACAGCCATGAGGAAGCCAAGGGGCCCCAACCCTCTTGGATTTTACACACAAAGAAGCACCATGATGGGAAGAGATTACAGTGCAGGAGAGTAAGAAGGAGGACTCAAGGCATTTAGCTGGTAGACTAACGAAGCGCAGGGTTCAGAAAAGAATTCCTTTAAAAAGCGCCATTTGTCTCCCTAGCATCTCAAGTTCATGCTGAGTACCATGCTTGGCACAAAGACAAACAAATACCGACTGGTGTCTGTGTGTCTGCACCATGTGCAACACACCTGAGTGCACGCATGCCCTACAGGGGGATGGCCTGGGTTCACTTTTGTTCTCATCAAGGCAGGTGAGACCAGGGCTCTGGGGTGGCGGGACTGATGAGTACCGGCCAAAAAGGAGAAAGGGGGCCCTCGGCCACCTGGGAGGGCCCTTCCCCAGGAGGCACGTGTGCACACACACTCACACACACACAGGCCACAGGATAAAGTCAGAAGAACCATCCCCAGATTAAGGCAAGTTCTAAAAACCCCTTTAGCCTCTTCACCCGTAGAATTGTGGACGCCTGAGCTGTGCTGGAGTAAATTACTTGCTTAATGAGATTTCAATTAACAAAAACAAATTAAAATCACTTTGGTAATTAAGCTGCTGTGAACCTCGCCAGCAGCTCTCCCTCAGACCTCAGATATCCATGGGGAGGGAGCTGGGAATGGAGCCACTCAGCAGCGTTAAGGCAGCCTCTGCAGGACCAGGAGCTCCGGCCCTGGGCACCCACCTGAGGAGGCACGGCTTCCTGGAGCTGCAGAACCAGAAGTGTGGGTGCGAGGGAGGAGGTAGCACCCAGCAGCTAAACTAAACTTCAAGTTGTAGCCCTGCCACTTGGCTGTGTGAGCTGGGGCGCATTAGCTGGCCTTTCTGAGCCTCAGTTTCCTCATCTGTGAAATGGGGGCAATAATAGTGCCTACATCATCGGGTTGTAGGAGGATTAAGAGAATGAATGCACATAAAACATTTAGAATAGGGCCTGGGGCCTGTCCTACAGCAAGGAGTTTTCATTCACTTTGGTAGCTCAGTGGTAAGAATCTGCCTGCGATGCGGGAGACATGGGTTCGATCCCTGGGTTGGGAAGATCCCCAGGAGAAGGAAATGACAACCCACTCCAGTATTCTTGCCTGGATAATCCCATGGACAGAGAAGCCTGGCGGGTTGCAGTTCATGGGGTCACAAAGAGTCGGACACAACTGAGTGACTAAAACTTTCATTTTCCCCTGTATGGAGTCAACCCTTCATAGAGTGACCTTTCCAGCCTTGCAGTTCTCATTGTTCTGACCCACACGCTGCTGCAGGGCAGCCCTGTTTCTCTGAGTTAGGTAAGTAAGAATCTACTTCTTTGAGGTGAGGTGTCCCCCAGATTCTGTCACACCCCGGCCCCATCTCTTTTCCATCAGAGTTAAAAGCTCAGATCTGAGAGATAGAAAGCTGTTTCTTCTCAGGCAGCCTGGGAAATACTCCTTTCCTTGGGTTACAAAATCAGGGACTTCCCTGGTGGTCCAGTGGTTAAGAATCTGTCTTGCAATGCAGGGGGTGTAGGTTTGATCGATCCCTAGTCAGGGAACTAAGATCCCGCATGCCCAGAGCAAGTAAACCAGAGCAACTAAGCCTGAGCAATGAAAGATCTCACATGCTGCAACTCAGACTCAGTGCAGTCAAATAGATAAGTAGTTTTTAAAAACGTCAACAAAAATTGTCCACATCCTCCTACATGAAGGCTGAGGGTCAAAGGAGTGCAGGAACCACTGGCCTCATGCCACTGATGAAGAAGTTGGCTTCATGACTTAACCAGCAGTTGAAAGAGAAGAACAATTATCAGTGCTGGCAGAAATACACATATTCAGTCTTGTGAATTTTGAATAAGAACATTTTAGAACATTTAGAACTCTTTGCTACCTTCATTCAGAGGGACTAAGATGGAAACTTAAAATTTTTAACATATGATTCAAAATTCACAAAACTCAATGTATAATAAGTAGAAGTCACGTTTTAAATGCTTTCTTTGGTTTTTAAAGTTTGTAGTGCTTTACGCTTTTGAAATTATTAAAGAAAAAACTACACTAAGCCTTTTGAGATAGATATCTATATTGTAACTGGTGTCCTTCATATATACGTATAACATATATTTTATTTATATAATATGTATATATAAATATAAATACATACAAATGTTTTCTCTGTGGTGAAAATTACAGATGGCTTTATGTGTTCATTTATTCATTCATCAATTTTTTCATGTCATTTAACTCAACAGCAGCTTTTTTAGTGCCCACGAGGTGCCATAATCTACAAGCCAGACTCAGACTTCGTTTCAAGGAATTTACAAATTGTTGGTCAAGATGGACACTGGACATGAAATAATGAGGTGACTACTGCAGGAGAAGAAAGGCAGGCTTGCAGCCTGTTACAGAAAGGGCACTCCTGAGGGTCAGGGTCTGCAAAAAAAACTTATTTCTTTTGTAATTTGACTAAAATAAGATAATTCATTATATGCATATTTGTTAAATAATAAATATTTAAATTAATACCAAGAGTCCCATAACTAGCTAGTAACAGAACTAAAAGTAGACCTAAAAGCTTTCTAGTCCCCAGGCAGATGGAGTTTGCTTTTTCAATCTGACACCAATACCCTGGGTAGTTCAAACAGCGTCCCAATCTTGAGTAAAAAATATCCCAAGGTGGGCAACAGAGGTGTCTGACAGAGGTGGCCCACCATCTATGCCCCTGTCAGACCAAGGAGGGGTCCCATTCACACGTCCATGCCGAAGGGAGGAGGCGTGTGTGTGCGCACACACTCACATCACAGGACTCGGTTCTATGGCGGTCTCACCCTTCACCATCCATGAAACAGGAATCCAAGCCCGGCTTGATTTCATCAGCCTCCCCACCCCTGGAACCAGGCTGACTGCTAGTGCTCTGTCAACCTCCCCTGGGAGCCAGGCCAGGAGAGGAACACCCAACACCCAGAGCATCCCCTGCTTGTTCCTCCCGCTTCCACTTCCGCTTCAGGAGAAGCCTAACCTTCAGCCCCTCCCCTGTGCCCCGCCTCTGCCCTGGGGAGAGAGGGGCGGGGTGCCATCCACCAAGCTGGCCCCCACCTGGAGATGTGGCCAGAAGGGTCGCCCTCTCCAGGCCCAGACTCCATGTATCATATTTTGTGCTGACTTCAGGCAACCGAGAGAGGACGCAGAGTTGTACTTTCCAAGTAGCGGGGAAACCCTTAATCAATGTTAATTGGATCTAATTAGCATATGTTAATTAATGATATTTACTACAAATTAAAGGTATGAGTGCTCCCAGAGGGTTTCCTGTTCATCCAATTAGTGCCAATTAGTTGCAATTAACACGTGTAAATGAGATTTCATTGAACCCAAAACAAACAGCACAGAATTTCTCAGATTCCCTCTTGCACCTATCAGTCAGCCAGGGATTGGGGTGGGGGTAGAGAGTGAGAAGGGAGGGGGAGAGAGGAAGACAGAGACCCTTGGGCTGACCTCCTGGAGCAAGAGGCTGACTCTCCATGCATCAGGGAATAGAGAAGGAAGAGCCAATTTGGGCCACCAAGCTGTTGAACAAGCCTGGTTGCCCCAAGGGAGGTCTCCCTAGCCTTTGACATTGGAGGACCTCGGATCTCCTGAGGGCCAAGGGCCATCCCTTGGGCATCTCTGTACCTGCCAGGACCTCATCCAGTGCATAGAATACAGTAGGTGCTCAGTGAAAAATAGCACCTCAGAAGGAAATGGCAACCCACTCCAGTATTCTTGCCTAGAGAATCCCATGGACAGAGGAGCCTGGCGGATTATAGTCCATGAGGTCACAAAGAGTCGTATACTACTGAAGCAACTGAGAACACAGTAAAAATTGGAAGAATAAAACATTAGTTCCTTTGCATCAGGACTTCCCTTGTGGCTCAGCTGGTAGAATCCGCCTGCAATGCAGGAGACCTGGGTTCGATCTCTGGGTTGGGAAGATCCCCTGGAGAAGGCAAAGGCTACCCACTCCTGTGTTCTGGCCTAGAGAATTCCATGGACTGGATGGTCCATGGAGTCACAAAGAGTTGGACATGACTGAGCGCCTTTCACGTTCACTTTCCTTTACATCAAGGGCCGATATCTTTATTTTCTCATATTTATGTATTTATCTTCTTTTTTGGCTATGCCAGGTCTTCACTGCTGCACACGGGCTTCTCCAGGGGCAGCAAGCAGGGGCCACTGCTTAGTTGCAGAGCATGGGCTTCTTGCCACTGTGGGTCCTCTTCCTGTGCAGCACAGGCTCTAGGTTCACAGGCTTCATTAGTTGTGGTGCTCAGGCTTAGTTGTTCCACAGCCTGTGGAGTCTTTCCAGACCGAGGGTCAAACTCGTGTCCCCTGCATTGGCAGGCAGATTCTTAACCACTGGACCCCCAGGTAAGTCTCAAGGGCCAAACATCTTCAAATATAAAGTTAAGGGGTGTGGTGACCAGGAAAAGATGCACTGTTCTTGCCTCCATGAAGACTTCCCAAGAGCTCTACCAAGGAGCAAGAGGCTATTCACCCCTATGATATCATTTTGGGGCTTCCCTGGGGGTTCAGTGGTAAAGAATATGGCTTTGCATAAAGACTAGTGGCTCAGAAGGTAAAGCGTCTGCCTACAATGCGGGAGACCTGGGTTCGATCCCTGGGTCGGGAAGACCCTCTGGAGAAGGCAATGGCACCCCACTCTAGTACTCTTGCCTGGAAAATCCCATGGATGGAGGAGCGTGGTAGGCTACAGCCATGGGGTCACAAAGATTCAGACATGACAGAGCGACTTCACTTTCACTTGCATGAAGAATATGCATATGTCTGTGGAAATTTTCCTTTACTGCTAAGGTTGCTATTTCCTAATTTTATTTCCTTTTGACTTAAGCACTACTTGGGACTTAAGCCATCATCAAGGGGATGAGTGGATATATAAACAGCCAGAAGGAGCTAGCTACCATGGACGGTGAAGTGCTCCCCCAAGTTCTCAGCCCCACAGAACCTTTTGAAGCTGTGATGTAAGATCTAGCTCCCAATAGCGTGTTCACCCCTAGCTCACTTTGTTACACCAAACCTTCCATTAAAGTTGACGTGTGTTATTTTACAATATCTATTGTTCATGGGTGTCAGGCGCATTTCCAAGGGCTGGGGAGACAGCACTGAACAAAACATCTAATATATACAAATCCCTGCCCTCGAGGTGCTCACACCCCCTCATGTATCATTGCCATCTGGTTGGAAATTTGAAGTATGTAGAGTCAGAGAGACTTGGGTTCATATCCCAGTTCTGTCTCTCAGCAGCTGGGGAAGGTATTTAATCTCTCCGGGTCTTAGTTTATTTATCTGTCACATGGGTACAATAATATCTATTCACCTATCTTACAGTCATGTTATTGGGAGGATTAAGCTTCCTCCCCTGTCCCATGCCTTGGCAGGGCAGAATTTGGAGTTAAGCCACATAGAAGATGAGAGAGAGGAAGGCAAAACTCTGAGCATACAAGTGGAAATCTGATTAAGTCTGCAGTAAGTCATCTCCTTGTCTCCCTCATGGCTTGCTTAAGTAAGTGGAGCAGGAAGGAAATGGGTTCAGAAAGGGAAGTACTTCCTGGGTCACACAGATGCTGAGGTCAGAGCCCAGACTGCTGTCTCCACTTGGTACATCCTCCTTCATCCATGGCCTTTCTGAGTGATAAGACACATGAGTGGGATCCAGAAAGGATCTCCCCAACTGGCAGGAAGCAGGGATTGGCCACCCATGCTGGAATGAGCTTGGCCGAGGTGAATCTTTGCACGCCAGGCTCTAGGACTCTTTCAGCTCAGCCAGGCCGCCCCCGGGAGAGACCATACCCCTGCAGCTTTGGTCTTGTCACCATCTCCACTCTGCCCTCTATGGACCCCCAGACAGAGTGTTCAAGCATTTCAGAGTGCCTTACTGTCCCCTTCATAAAGCAAGAGAGTCTGCTTAGGTGACCCTTTTTAAAAATATTTTTTTAATATGAACGATTGTTAAAGTCTTATTAAGTTTATTACAATATTGCTTCTGTTTTAAGTTTTGGGTTTTGGGCCGTAAGGCATATGGAATCTTAGTTCCCCAACCAGGGGTCAAACCCACACCCCCTGCATTGGAAGGCAAAGCCTTAACCACTGGACTGCCAGGGAAGTCCCTAGATGGCCCTTTTTAGACCTAATGTTCTAGAACTTTGGATCTCCTCTGAAGAATCCAGGTCTGGCTTTGCTTGTATAAGCCCCAACAGTCTTAGCTGATGAGCGACTGAAGAAAGCCTTGACTTCCTCTTCTTTTGGGGATCCCTCCACCTGTGCTGGCCTGCTGGGTCCCACTCGGTCCTCTCTCATCTCTCTACATCCTTCCCCCAACCCCAACCTTCTCCCGGATAGTGATGAACCACCAGAAATGGTCCCCAAGGCACCAGGCCACAGAAAAAGCCCTCCCTCGCTCTAATCAAATCAATCAGGAATCTAGTGGGAAGAATGGCGAGCACTGTGGGTTTGGGGTTGGTCTGTTTTGGCTCCGCTGGGTGCTGGGTCTTCACTGCGGCCCACAGGCTCTTTGTTGCCGTGTGCAGAGACTCCTCTAGTTGCAGCTTGCAGGCTGAGGCTTAGTGGCCCTGCAGCATGTGGGATCTCCACTCCCCTGACAAGGAACGAATCTGCCTTCCTGCATTGGAAGGCAGATTTCTTAACCACTGGACCACCAGGGAGGTCCCAGGACTGTGTTTAATAAAAAGAGCTCAGCTGAGTTATCTTCCAGGAGGGGTGTGCCAAGCTGTGGAATAGGAGTCTGCAGGGGCTCTTCCTGGGGCTCAATAATTCTTCCCCAGTTATGCACCCCAGCCCAGAGACAGTAGGAGATATTGGGGGGTGGAATCCAGAAACAAGCAGAAAAGACTCTTTTCTAACTTTTCTAACTTTTGTTGCCTCCTTCCAACAAAAATAGAACCACCACTACCCAGTGCCCACGACGTGCCAGGCACAGTGCAGGGCCATTAACCTGCATTGTTTCCACGTGGAGGGGATGGTGTTTGCACCGTTTTCATTTCCAAGTCCTGTGGACATCTTGTGCCGGGCCTGGCTAGCTTTTAGACCGATGATCCGCCACATTTGGCCATGGAAGGGAGAGCAGGAAGGTTACAATGAAAGATGGGGAAAAGGACCGCCTGCTGAGTCCCACCCACCTCCAACCCGCATGCGCATGTGTGCCCCCCCACACACACACACACGTGCACCCACATGAACCACTTGCGTGCACACACCCGCTCCTCACTCCTGGCCAGATGGACACTGGCGTTACCAGTTGGCAGAGGATATATCCCGGGGGAGGAGGCTGCTGCTAAGAAGGCTGGATGAAGACGCTAAAGAAGCCGGGGACACAGCAGGTCCTCTGTTTGCAAGGACAAGAATGCTGCCTCCCAACCAGGAGCTCTAGATGCCTGGGAAACTCTAGGGTGGAGAAAAGAGACACAGGCAAAGTGTCTACTCTTTATTCCACTAATGCCTCTTGAGAAGTGATATCTCTGTAAAGGCAAAGTTCCTGAGATGAAGCTTAACATGGCCACTTTAGGGGAAAAAAAACACCAAAAACCCAGTGCTCCAGGAATGTAACAACAGAAAATAATTAAGGTCTAATAAGGTCAGTGTTCCACCTTAACACCTTTTCAGTTCCAGTTAAAACCTCTACTAATTTGCCAAGAAAAACCAGCCTCACTTGGGTCTTATTATTTGAATCACGTCCTGTCTCTTAATTTAAACGAGAGACTCACATAAGGATTTTTTTTATTTTAAATTACAATGCCGACTTTCTCCAGTTGATTACGGTATATGACTCTCTGTTGGAAGGCCATTATTTTTTGCTATGATTTACAAAGCATTTAAAGCGAAATCAATGTAATAAATATTGAAGTATTGTAATAGATAATTCCATATATTTAACTGGACACACAGTTCTGCCCTGGTTTGGGCATCCAGGAAAGGGAGAAGGGAGAGGATGGGGAGGGAAAGTGACCTGATGCTCACGCTAGGGGTGACATCTTTTCTTCTGGATTCATTTAGCCAGGCCTCACTGAGCCTTCCCCAAGGTCCTGTACACTGCACTTGGGGCCATGGAGAGTGGTGGGATGTCCAGGACCTGTCCTCCAGTGTCACAGAGTCTTTGAAGAAATTCCCCTGCAAAGGAGGGGGACAGTGATGAAGGCCACCCTGACCTGCATACGGAGCCCTGGGATAGGGGAAGGCATTCAGCAGAGTGAATGTTGGGGGAAACAAGACAGGAGGTGCCTCCTCTAGCCTCTCCCCTTCCTTCCCTCTCCTACTCAACTCTCTCTTCCCCCTCCTTCCGTCTCCTCTTCCCTCCCTGGACTGAACTGTCTCTGGTCTTCTGGCCATAGCCAGCATCTACAGGCCCCTGAGCTGGTGAAGCTCAGTGCAGAAGACACAGCCCAGCATTCGCAGCCATGAAGGCCCTGGATGCGGGAGAGGTGTGAAGGGGGAGATGGTGCCGCAGTCTCCACAGGCACTCTTGGCATGTGACCTGGGGCCAGCCACCTTGGTACAGACCCCACGGCCAGGAGATGTTGACCACCTCCAGGCCCCGCAGCTGTGGATGGTCAGATTTGCCCCATCTCTCCAGGGAGCCGGGCTGGAGCACAGGGTCCAGAGTAGAGGTCCAGACAGCTTCCCCAGCCCTCCTGCCTGCCCCTGCGCCACCCACCCTTCCAGTCTCAAAAGGTACCTGGGAGCAGGCTCCTTTTCTACTCCATAACCCACCGCCCCAGAGGGAGCAGCCCCCCACCCCCGGCTTCTTCCCATCCTCAGAGTCACTGCACGGGGTCACATGTCTGTTCCCATGTGGGCTCTGCACCCAGGTTCCTGGCTTGATTCAGAAACTCACGCCCAGCAGTGAGGGAGGCACGCAGGGAACAGCAGCCTATGGGTTGGTCCCAATAACACACCCCTGGTGCAGGCAGTGTGCTGTCTGATGAGCTACTGGAGCACCGGGGAGGTTTTCATTGAGGTTGTGTGAATTATACAGTGCCGACTGCGCGAGTGAGCATGCACACACTGACTGCACAGTGCAGGCTTGTGACGGCCCGCTAGCTCACGCATCCCTGCACATGCGTGCACGTGCACACACACACACATCTAGCAGATCCCACAGGAAGAAGATGTATTGCCCCTTGCCTTCCCACCCCAAGCCTGAACCCAAGCCCCAAGTCCTTAGCTCTGAACAAACTCCGTTATAAATCCCAGGAGGGGACATGCAGGGGGGGAAAGGAGCAGAGAAAGATTTACAGCAAACTTGCTTCCTGACACCTCTCTGGCCCATCCCATAAAATAACAGTATCAACAGATAAATCACAGAGTCTCAGGAGACCTCACCCTTGCCCATATGGGGTCTTTGGTGGGAGTCAACAGGACAAGGGCAGAGGGATTCACCCAGCTAATTCTCCATGATACCAGGAGTCCCCAACGGCCTGGGGTGGGAAAGGGGAGGTCTCAGCTCTAATTCTTAGAGTGTGAGGAGGTGGAGAATGGGGTGAGGGTAGAGGGTAGGAGCTTTCATCACCCAAAACAGAACAAGGCATCTCTAGATTCAGCATGGGCTTTGAGCAAATCTCAACTCCAGTTGTGCCTTTGAGCAAGGCACTCCTAGCGGTGTGCCTTTGAGCAAGTTACTTAACCTCTCTGGGGTCCGGTTTACTTCTCTGTCGAGGCAGGACATTGAGTATCCACCTGATAGGATAAAGCACATTCCTTCCCCTCTCCAGGCTGCAGTGTTCCAGCTGTAAAGTGGGGGGACATGGAAAGTCCTTGGTCTTTAAGGCTCATCCCTCCCAACATCATAGAGCCAACAGTTAGGACCAGCTTCCAATGGGCAAGGTAACCAAGAGGAGTGGGGAGGGTGGAGCAGCAAGCATGAGGTGGGCGTGGCCACACAGACTGGGCAGAAGATGTCACCATCTGGGAGAGGCCAGAAGGGCTCCATCTGACCGATCCCCACAGTTCTGACCACTCCAAGCCGGTGATCCCACCCCACCCCCATTACAGCCTGGATAGCCATTGATGGGGCAGTGGGACACACTGCAGCGATTAACTTTCCTCCAGAGGTGGGAGTGGGTGGGCGAGTCTCCACTCAGCCTCCTCCCTTACTTGGGGAGAGACCCCCTGGCTTCCCTCCTGCCTGTGCAGCTCCTCCTCCCCATCCCACATCCCTGCCCGTCTTCCCCCTGCCCTTGGCACCTTCCACCAACCAACAGTGCAGTATGAATCCCAGTTCTTCACAATCTTCCAGCCCCGCCCTCCCTCCTTCCCACTCTCTTCCACTTCTTCCCCGTCCTCCACCTTCTTGATCCCTTCGCCCCTCTCCTCTCCTCCTCTGCAGCCTCTCTTCTCCTCTCCCACTCCTGTTTCTCTGGTATATTTCTCTCCCCTCTTCTCCACTCCCCTCCCCTTCACTGATTCTTCCCTTTTCATCCCCTCCTGGCTCTCCTGCCTTCCCTTCTCTCTGGGTCTGATTCAGAGAGCCAAGGTGGCACTACTTTGGGGGAGTGAGCATGTGGGGGCGCAGTAGGGGGCTGGAAGGGGGCACGCTCTGGCCTGAGCCCCCCCACCCCAGTATTGCTTTGGAGGCAGGAGGATGGGAGTTCACCCGCAGGGCAGCTGTCAGCGGCTCAGTGGATGGATGAGTGAAAGTGGAGGGGGTGGGGAGGCGAAGGTGCTGGGGAGGGAGCTGTCTTCAACTAAACATGAGTGTGGTGGGTGACATAATGGGGCTGTTTAATAACAGCCCCGCCCGAGGCACCTCAGCCCCGAGACCCAGCCCTCCTGCCCACCTCCCTCTAGTCCCCTGCCCCCCCCCACCCCCCCCCCCGCATGGAGTTCCTCGATGCTGTGGCTCCTGTTTGCTCTTAAGCCTTGTCTTCCCTGCCTTTGGCCATGCTTGCAAATGTTTGTTGAGGAGACTCAGTG
>SJXQ01002729.1:498682-511438 GCA_006408695.1 Aepyceros melampus
TCCCAGAGGCCTGTGAGTTTCCCTGATCCTTTGAGCAGGCCCTGGAGGCCCTGCGCCAAGTCCCGGGACCCCTGCCTCTCCACCAACCTTCCCCATCTCCCCCCCATGGGAGGAGGGGCAGCTGGGACTGGGACCCCCAGCGACCTGCTTCCAGAGTCATGTCTGAGCAGATCAGCACCCCAGAGCTGGCAGGCTTATTAGGAGGCCTTTGTGGAGAAGCAGGCTGGGGAAGAGGAATGGGGATTTTCCATTCTCCAAGCAACTGAATTACACAGTGAGGGGATCAGGGGAGAACTCGGTGCTTAAGCTGCTCTTCACAGCCCAGCCTCTGCCCTGGCGCTCAGCCTCCTGCGTGCTCAGTAGGGATCTGAGGGAGTCTTGTCGTGTCTGTTTTGGTGGTATCTTCTGTGATTGGAGTCAACCTTGAGAGCAAAACCAAGTCTCATCTCTTCCCACCCCACCCCCCAGAGCCCCAGGGGCTCAAAGGAGACCAGCTTGCTACCATCTGCACCAACCCTCACCTTCCATGAACTTGGGTCTGCTGATCAATCCAGAAGTGTGGCTTGGAGAGGTGAAGTGACTTTCTCTAAGTCTTACAGCAAGCAAAGGGCAATTGCGATGGTTTCCTGACTGTGGCTGGATATAGAGGTGAAACCAGGCCCACGCCAGGGACTGCAAGGAGCCCAGGACTGCTTTTCTCTCTTACTAGAAGTGAGCTTCGTCAGCCCCGACATCAGCTTTTAAAAGAACAGAGCCTGCTCCCATTTCGTCTCTGAGGCTGCAGGGGGCCAGACCATAGCAGATGGTGGAGGGCAGGGGAGGGGAGAGGGGGTGGAAAGGAGATTAGACTTAAAGAATCCGAATTCTTCAGGCCTCATCTTAGCCTTACCACTAACTTGCTGTGTGACCTTGGGCAAACCAACGCCCCTCTCTGAACTTCAGATGGCTTATCCGCAAAACTGAGATTACATCTCTTTCAGGATGATTTTGAAGGTATTGAAAGAGCATCCCCTGGTGCATATTAGCTGTTCAAAATGATGGTGAGAGCAGAATCGGAGGTGATTTCATTTCTTTTACCCAGGGCAGTGCCCATTCCCTGAAACAAGAGGCTCCAGTGCACATTCAAGCCAACTGGTACTTCCCACTGGGAGGGCAAATCCACATGTTCAGTGACTGTTGGCCTCCCCCACCTGGTATAAGGTTATTGGGGGGTCATGCCCCTGTGCCCTGTGTCCACTTTCTAGAAAGAGGCCCAAAGCCCACCACCCTAGCCCCATGTGGCCCCTAGAGGCCTTTTGCTGACTAAATGGCCTTCTCCGACCTTCCCGATGACCTATGTTCTTTCCAGCCAGAAAATTCTATGACCCTGTGACCCCTGAAAGCCCTGCCCTGCTAATGGTTTTATGATCTTCTCTACGGAATCCTCTCTCTGCCCTCTCTAACCCCCAGGCCCCTTTCAGTAGGTCCTAGTCAAAATAAACAACATTTATGACCAGAGCAGGATTCAAGGTCCACACTGCAAACAAACGTAGAGCCCTTTGAAGGTGCCTGGGGAATCCATCACAGCCTGGGGTGTGATGCTCCCCAGGCCCAAGGGGAGGTGGGCCCCGGGAAGGGGCACAGGCATGGGAAGTCGGGCTCTGGATCTAGGTTTAGAATCTGAGGATCCTGAGCTGCGTCTGGGGCTCCCTTCTCAGCACCAAGCCCGGCCTCCCTGCGAGGGAAGGCAGTGGGGGTGGGGAAGGACTGGGAAGACCCAAGATGTCCACTGTGATCAGCAACCTTTCTGAAAAAAGGTGGGGCACTTCCCTGGGGGTCCAGTGGTTAAGACTCTGTACTTCCAATGCAGGGGGAGCAGGCACAGGCCCCCTTGCGGGCCAGGGCCAGATTGGGTGTGTTATCCGGGGAGAAAATGAAAGAAGACAAAAATGAATGAGCTGGGGGGCGGGGCGGAAATTGAGGCAAACAGAGAAAAAGCAAGTATGAGCGGATGAGAGGGTGAGAGCCCAAACCACAGGAGTCTCAGGGTCCATCACTGCCTCCAGGGCTCGCCTGAACAGTGGAGCAACAGTAGGCAGCTTGGGACAGACTTCCTAAGGAGGCAGATTAGTCTCAACACGGGTAGGAGAGACATCAACCCAGCCTGGCCTGCCTCCTGGGCCAGCCAGCAGACCTAGAGAGAGGGGAGATTGTGGGCAAGAGCAAGAATCTTAGTCCACCCCGAGTCTCTCCTGGAGACCCCTAACTTGGACTTCAGTGAATGATGGCACTGATGGAGCAGTGGGAGCCCCGCGTCTAGAACGAACCCCTCTTCCTCCGTCCCACCCAAGTGAAGGGCCGAGCGCTGCCCCCCACGCTCCATTAACCATCCTCCAACTGCGAAAGGGGCCCACAGGCGGCAGCCCCCTCCTGGCCCATCTTGGCCTCCCACTGGCCACGTGGATGGGCCGCCTCTGCTGGACTCCACGTCTCCCTGCAGGTGCTGCTGCGGGAGCAGGTTTGTTTTCTTCAGGAGGGACAGGATCTGCCTGGGGAACTGTGGTTGCAGAATATTAAGGTAGGATTCCCAAAGGCCCGAGTCTGAGAGCAGCTTTCTAGGACATGCAGCTCAAGGTTTTTTCCTTCAGCTCTGGTGCACCAGCCTCCAGAACTGGGGCACGGGCCTGGGGGCTGGTATTCTCTGACTCAGGGCTGGAGCTGGAGTGGGGGGAGGTATTTTCCCCAGGAGACCTGTGCCTTACCATTTGCCCTACTAAAAATACCATGCTGCCTAACAGGTGGGGTGAGGAGCTCTAGACGGGAAACATGTGCAGTTAGCAAGGTATCGATCACATTTATCAGGGACCCGCTTTATTGTATTTGCATCTGTGGCAGATAATTAATATATGGAAGGCTGGAACAAAGGTGTAAGGGAGCAAAGGGGGAGCTGGAAAGGCAGGCCTGAGTTTCTCCAGTGTAAATAGTTTGTTCGATAAACCCTCCTCCTAAACTGAAAGAAGAAGAATTTCACTGGCTTTTTATGATCTTATACAAGTGAATTAGAACTTTCAGCTGAGTACCCTGGTGCCCAGCATGGTGCTTTATAAATAACAGTTCCTCCATGGCATTGGGTTTTAGGGCTATGAGGGCCATAGAGAGCATCTAGGCCAGTGGATCTCAACACTGGTTGAATATAGAATCACCTGGGGCATTTTTTTTAAAAAATAGATGCCAGACACCCACCTCCAGAGATTTTGATCTAATTGGTCCAGGCGGAGCCCAAGTGTGTGTGTTGTGTTTTTATTAAAGCTCCCTAGAGGGTTCTACTTTGCAGCCAAGGTTGAGAACTACTGGTCTGAGCCAGTACTTCACTTAACAGATGTAGAAACTGAGGCCCAGAGACCAGGTTATCTAGGCTTGCACAGGGTGAGGGCCACAGACGCCAATCAGATGTCCAGCCTTGTTTGTTAAATGAGCAAACAAAAGACTGATCCTCTCTTGGAGGCATCTCTATCTGCAGAGACCAGCTGCCCAACCCCCTTCCTCCCACCCCCACATTTTCACAGTCTTTTCATCACAAGCCGGGCCGACTACCATCTTGACCTTGCTTCTCGTGGCCTCTCATCCTGAAGGCCTTGGGGCTTATCCAGGGCAAACATCTGGCTCAGACGTTGTCCACCACGTCTGGAGCCTTGGAGAGCAACGGGGCACTTGTAGCCCTGTGGCCACAGGGAGTGTGGGTGTCTACCCAAGAGCGGGGGTGTGTGTGCAAACGCATCCATGTGCACAGATATACAGCTGTGTGCAGAGGACTCTTCTGCATGGGGGCACGCATCCTTCCAGGCACATGGGCACTCTCAGGGAGAACGTTTATGTGTGGGTGTGCACATATCCACACGCAGCATGGTACACGTTCACAGTAGCCCCTGTCTACACAGCAGTGTAAGTGCGTCCTACAACGCCGGTGTGTGTGTCCATAATGGTGTACAAGCATATAATGCTGCATCCACATGTACAGAATATACATTTGCATTTATTGCTGGAGACTTGCATGTGACAATATACACGTGGCTGATTGGCTGTGTGTGTGTGTGTGTGACCAGCAGTCTGTGTGTGCGAGGCACAGGTTTATGTGGAGAGAGAAAAGGTGTCTGCTGTTTACATCGTTTCTCCTAACGAATCACTGGGAAATACACGTGTGGGAAAACTGTATCTTTCGTGCTTAAACATATTTCTGCACATACGAATAAACGTGGTATTGTGCCAACTAAGATGCTGCATGTAAACATCACGTATCACTGATAGAATTCAACAAGCCATGCACGGCCCCGGTAGCATTCCTTAAAATTTTATTTAACACTGTTTCAGCCAAGCAGCGTTGGGCCAAGTCTCGTACACACTGTGGATTACGGGTGCAAATGCATAATTTGTAGGACATAATATACAACACATGAGAAGCATCACCTAAAAATTACAAAGGTCTCCATCTTTCTCTCGGCTCAACTTAGTCCCCTTCCTTCCCCAAACCTGATTAAAACCCATTCCTTCACACTTCCCTAGGAGGTCTCTGCATTTGTGGTGAAGAGAGATAAAATGGCAGGTGAGGATTTAGGGTGAGGGAAGAGATAACACTCTAAGATCTGGTCTCTGGAATGTTTCTACTCCTCCCCAGTCTGTCAGAGGCAGGCTCGAGCCCCAGCATGTGTTACAACACGGAGGCTGAAGAAAGCATCTTTATAGTCCCTCGGGTTGACTGAAAAGTTATTCATTCAGAATGAGTAAAAAGAGCATTGAACTTATCAAATTGATAGTAAATCCTTCATGAAAAGATTCATAGGAATGGTTCCCTGCTTCTCTATTTTAAGCGGGAACTACGTCCTCTCTTGAGCCCAAAGGAGAATGACCTTGCACTTAGTTACAGGCCTGCCAGCCCCTCTCTCAAAATGTGGGCTGGCCGTTTGCCTGAAACATCAGCTAAATGATGAGTGGCCTGAGAGAAGAGAAACACTCCGGAGCTGGGAAGGTGGGATCCAAACCAGAATGTGAGCAAGAAGATGGCGGAACCACCACTGAGGGGCCTCCAAGCTGAAAATGCTCCTTGACCAGCCAGCCACTGAGTAGTGAAGAGAGGTCAAGGCCCCATGTGGATGCATGCCCATGTATAAGACAGATGACTGACGAGAAGCTACTGTGGCACAGGGACGGCGACTCAGCGCTCTAGGGCTACCTAAACGGGAAGGAAATGCAAAGATGGGGCTACTTGTATACCTCAGCTGATTCACTCTGCTGGACAGGAGAAATTAACACAGCACTGTCGAGCAAATAAACTCCAAGATCCCGTGTGGGGCCTCCTAGCCCTGTTCTCTGGGATCTCCTCTCACCACCTCTGAGCTTCATTTTGGCTTGACACCAGCAAGACTGAGACAAGGAACTCCCTACACCTACCCGCCTGTGTTTCTGTAACTTCCCTCCAACTGAGCCTGAGAGGCCTGTGAAGTCAAGACAAGCAGCCTAATTTGAACAGCTATCAGACCCCCCCCCCCCCACCCCAACTCCCCAACTCCTCTGCCCCCCACAGAAAAGCAGTCATCAGAACTATCTTTCCAGACAGTCCCCCGGTCCCTCTCCAGCAGCAGCGATACCAGCCAACCTGCTTGAACGCCAGCACCAAAAAGGACTGTATCGTCTTCACAAGCTGAAGCCTCCAGAGCCTGGTGCTGTGAACTGGCTCCTGGGTGAATATAGAAAAAAAAAAAAAAGTTTCCTAATGTTTAGATTAGAACTTAGAATGGGAAAAAGTGTCCATCAATGTGTGTGCGCCTCTCCAACACACACACACATACACACGGCCACACAGGCAAATCATGAATCATCTCTGTGGCTGAGCATTTTAGCGTTCAGTAATATTCTCAGAGGCCCAGGGTTTTCAGGCAAATCCAGGTCTGTGCACAAGGACACTGCATAAATCCCTCCCCTTATGAAAGGCCAGTCTGAGCAGATGGGACCACTCCTAAGTAAACTGTGGAGCCCTCCCCATCTCTGGAGGAGCGGCAGGGGGCCGGCCCTACCAGCCCAGAGATCAACAGAAGCTAAGGTTCTCATCCCCAACTTACCTCTCCAAGGGAGGTGTCCATTTGACCACATAGTCCTCCCTCTGCTCCCCCAAGGGGAAGGCAGATCCCAAAGGGGACTGGCGGAAAACCCTGCAGAGCAAGTGGTGGCCAGAGTCGGGCAGGCGAAGATGAGCGTCGGAGAGCAGGCCAGGGCTGGAGGAGGTAAGAGGCCAAAGGGGCCCTCCAGGCCAGGTTCTTCCCATGTTAAGTCTGGGGAAATAGCCTCAAAGCAACCCCACTTCTTGATAATCTGCCTCATTAATATTTATTCAACAAAAGAGTGTTTTTAAGAAGAAGGAAGGGCCAGATAATTAAACAGTCAGCAGAGGTCGAGGCTTCCTCCACCTCGTTCTCTCTGGCCCCCTTCCTGCAGCCTAGGCCAAAGATATATGCCACACCGATTACCACCCCAGCCCCTCTTCAGCTCCCCAGGTGTGTCAGAAGGACATAAGGCAGGTGGATGGAGAGAGAAAGACAGACCTGGGCACCCCCAGGTGCTCCCCAGGAAACCCACGGACTGTGAAATTACACCAGGGCTGGACAACTTACCACCACGCTGGAACCCTTGGGGTACTGAAATAATTAACTTGCTAATCAGCTACACCTTGCTCTTTCCTTTCTTCCTGGAAAAATAACAATTGCAAATCGCCTTCACATCAGGTTCCTGTGTCAGTCACTTGGAGACAAATGATGCTCTGGAAGAAATATTCTCTTGCCTGCGTGTAAACTGAACCGGGTCCTACCAAGTGAGGCCTCTTCCCCCTTCTCCTCCACCCCCCAAACCCTTCCCACCAGGCATGAAGGGGGCCTGGGGGCGGGGGACACAGAGACAGAATGTTTCTGGAGGGGCAGAGCTTTTTTTTCCTGTCCACGGCACAGAGCTTTTCCATCTCCACTAAGCTTTCTTGATTTCGGCCCTCTTTAGCCCGCTCGCCGGCACTAAACAGCCAAGATCCATGTGGAGAAAAGAGGATTGATTAGAATCGTAATAATCATCCCTGGCATTCATCCGGCTTTAGTGTTTACAAAGTGTTTCCACACATCATCTCATTCGGTCAGAGGAGGCCGGAGCTGGAGGGAATCTGAGCAACCACGTAGCCCAATTCCTGCGAGTTACCGATGGGGAAACAGAGGCCCCAAGAGGTTGAACGTCTTCCCCAAAGGCCACAGCTAAGGACAACATGGCCAGGTCTCCCATCCTTGAAAAGAGGGAAAGGACGTGATCACCTTTTGGGTCCACTGTGGATGTAAACCAGGAAAGCAAAAAATGACAAGAGTAGAGCATGGGCAGCAGTAAAAGCCGATCTCACAAGAAATGGTTTGGAGGGACTGGGAGTGGAGGAGACTAGTGAACACACTTCCCTGCTGTCTCTGTCCCCTTGCCTCCCCCTTCGGTCTAGGCTTCAAAATATGAACATTATGCAGTTTGGGATCTAAGGCTTAATTCGGCCACAGGTCCCTGGGGAGGGTGTGGGAGCGGGGGGTGCTTTTCTCGGATTTAAATCTGGCACCTCCACTCCCAGGATTCACGGCACGAGGGGCTCATGTGCGTGCACACGTGTGTCCACTCAAGACACTGGATTTAGTGGCGAAAAACAGGCATCTTGATCCTGTCACAGATCAGATGATTTGCAAATTAATAGCTCTCCACCCCCTCCCCAGGCCTCACACACACACACACACACACACATACCCCCCACCACTCCTGGCTCTGAGGAGGTGAAAAAAAGATTTCTGGTGAAGAGAGACACGAGAGTGGGAAAATATCAGGTGGCACGAGGAAGCAAACCGACACTGGATTCTGGAGGAAAACACTTCTCCACTTGCGGCAGGAGTGTATTTCGACGGGGGTCTTGGCGTTTCCTTGCCCCTGTGGCCCGAGCCCCCTCGGAAGGTAAACGGTTCCTTTGTGTGTTCGTTTATTACTAAGCCCAACTCTTTTCCTTCTAAAACTCCCTTCTTCTCCCTGTTGAGCTGACCATGCTTCTGGATTTATGAAGAGAGATGTTTTAGCAGAAATCCCCCAGAGTAGCCCATCAGCCCTAAATCCCAGGCCCGCTCACCCCCCCAAGACCCCATGACACACAGCATGCCAACACGGCTTCCTCTTGCCTATGCATTAGCCATCCATTGTGGCAACCTGACATCTCTCACACATAAAACCGTAAGAGAGAAATAAAATATCTGTCTCTTGGCGAAAATAAAGCTTTGCCTCCCTCCTGAGTATAGGATATAAAATAAAGCCGCGGCTCCAATAGTGGCTTTTCCTTATGCCGGAGTTGCCTTTGCACACACGGAGACAATGAAGACGGATGGTTTGGGACGAGGCCCAGCCTCCTGGGGCCGCCTTCACCCTGTTTTATGGTCGTCTCTCCCCCTCCTCCCCGTCCGTCTTTTTCTTTCTTCCTCACTTTCTTTCCTTTCTGCTGCGGCTTTGCCTTTCATTCGCCCTTCTCTTTCTTCCCTCTGGAACTTTATTCCTCTGGTTCGCTTTCTTTCTAAAGCAGGGAGACAAGAACCGAGTTGCTCATCTTCCCTGACGCGCCCTCCATCTCTCCCCACCTCCCCCTTCTCCAGACCCCCAACTCTCTCTGGACTGCCAGCCCCTGTGACGGATCTTGCTGGGACTGCTTGGGGATCTGCTTTGGTCAAATGTACAAACGTTCCCCAGGGACGATTAAAAATGTATTTAGTGGTGGGGGGGATTTTTCTCCCCCTTGAGGAACTGCCCTCCTCCCTTTCCTCTCCCCCAGCTCCGGTGGTTCGTGGATCTCAGCAGTTATTTATTTAGCCTCCGAGGAGCCAACAGAGCAAAGCTGCCACCTCGAAAGGGTGAGAGTTGACATCTACCTCTCAAGCCCCAGCCTCAAAGCTGCCTCATCAGACAGACCTTGTGGGCCTTGAGCCCCTTCCGGCCAACTCAGCTGCCTGAGGTTTGATTCCAGGGCCTCCGGATCTGCCCCGCCTCGTTTCCCAGTCCTCGGAACTAGTGTGCAGTGTGAGGACAAGATGGGTCCCTCCCTGGGCTCACACAGAGAGACGGAACAGTCACCCTCAATCACAAACCACAATCACAAACGTGGTCACCCCCCCACACACACACTTGACACTCCCACGGAGCTCAGCGGCCACCTTTTGTCTCCTCCATCCCCAGGGGCCTGGCTCCCACCAGGTTTGCCTTGCTCCCCTCTGTGTCCTTCCTCTGTGTCTCCAGAAGCTTCTTCCCATCCCTGCCCTGACCTCATTCTGCTTCCTGCTTCCTGACCCACTCAGAACCTCACCTGCTCTGACAAGGGATGCAGGATACATCCCAAGTGAGGGAAGAGTAAGTAGTGACTGGAAGAAAACGGGGTGGGTTCCTGGGTGAGCAACAGGGAGGGAGGGGGAGCTTAGGTGTTGCCTGGACGCAGGCAGAGTCCAGCAGAGGGGCTGTGGGTGGCTTTCAGCCTCTGAAATTGATGAAGGTGTGTGTGTGTGTGGAGGGCCCCTGGTAGCCCCTAATTTGAGAAGAGCTTTATTAATGCAAACACGGAAGGAGCTGGTGAGGCAGCAACAGCTATTGAACTCTGCCTCCACGGGGGGCAGGTCCAGAAAGAACTCAATCCCAGTTACAAAGCTGAGGTCTCTCTCTCCACCTGGTATCTCTCCAGATATCAGCAGCGACCACCGCCATTAGGTAAGGGGAGAGAGTCAATTAGTGAGAGGATTAATTACTCAGGGGCACGAGCCCCGTTTGTCTTCCTTACCGGGTGTGTTCAGACGGAGGAACACGGGCACGCACCCAAATACACATTGTTGTCACGCCGTCTTAGACGTTTTATTTATTTGTTGGATTCCTGCCCAGAGCTGCTCACACGCTCTTCCACGGGCTCTGAGTCTCCCACCCAGCAGGCCACCTCCTTTTCTCCTGCCTGTGATCGGCTGTCACACCTGGGACACCCTTCAGTCCCCGCTAGGCGCCTGCAGGCTCCTGGGCTCTGAGCCTCCCTCACCCTGCCACCTTTTTTTGGTAACAGGGTGTCTTTCCGTTTCTTTTCCTCCCTGCATTTCCCCCAGTATGTCTTTCCTCCTTTCATCCCCACTTACTTTTCCACCGTCCTTCTCTTTTCCCCTCTGGGCTTCTATTCCCCTATTCACTGTTCCTCTGCCCTCACCTCTGTCTTTCTCTCTCTCTCCCCCTGTCCTGTCTCCTCCAGCTCACTCTGTTCGTCCCAGGCTGTCCACGTCCTGTCTTTGCTCAGCAGGGCGGTGCTGAGATCACCACACTTGACCTAGCTCCCCACTTGCATGCCCAGGGTGCCTCCAGCCCTCGTGAGAAGCCTGGTGTTGCTTACCCAGCCCAAGCACACATCGTGAAGGCTCGGTCGGATGCTGCTGCCCTTTCCCTGCCTTGAGGTCCCCGCCCCACCTCACCTGGGTCTTAGAAAAGTGGCTGGGAGGAAGAACTCAAAGGCGCAGCAGGATGACAAACCCCCCAAACTTCGTCTTCAGTAGTGCACTGACCTTGGAATCTCAGGGTTTCTTTCCTGGGAAAAAAGGAGGTAATATCGATTCCCCCAACCCTACCCCATCCCCATGCACACACACACTTACTACGTGGTTCTGGGCAGATTGTGGAAAAAAAAAAACAACAAAACTAAAGTGCTGCGTGCAAGTAGGTCATTTCCAGGAGAGAGTGTTGGAGTGAGACTAAGGCAGCCCAAAGCAGGAGCAAAGAAAGGAAACAGCAGGAGAGGCTGGATCAGATCCCTGGACTCAGGGCGGCTTCCAGGACAGCACCAGTGGTGTACTCTAGAGTCAGTGTGGAGTTTGCTTGGCCTCCAGGACTATGAGGGTCTCAGCCGCGCCGGGCTCACTCCCTCCTTCCTCCCCTTGGAAGGTGGTGGCTGGCTGCGCCCTATTACAGCAGGCTAGCACAGGGACCCAGCCTGCTCCACTGCAGGCACCCCCTTTCTTAGCCTCACCGCTCGTTTCTGGGGGCTGGACAGGAGCACGCTGGGTGAGGACGGTGGCCCGTGATTAGAACCAAAAGTAACCAACCAAACTGGCAGACTTGGATCCTTGGATCCCAAGCCCTGCACTGGGAAGGAGGCAACATGGGGCTTGGAATCAAGGAAGAAATGGGGTACAAGAGAGGGCACCTTCAGCCCCTCAGCTGCAGGGTGACTGGGAAGAACCGGCAGGACCTTCCCATTCCGTGTTCCTAGGGCCAGGTCCCTCCTCTGGGGCTGGTCTTGAAGGTGATTCTCACAGGAGAAACCGGCGTTGTGAATGCCGCTTCCTGGGCCCTGCGGGGCCTTTTCCAAGAGCACCTGGGATGAGGTTCCGAGGATGCTGCAGCTGCTGAGCGATGACTGGGCAGCAAATTGCCCCTCGCAGTACCTGGGGCAGAATTTACACCCCTGGCAGCCGAGTGAGTGGTGTGCGTGGTGTTGGGTTCGGGAGACGTGGAGAGCTTTGGGTGGAAAGCGCTTGCAGGACTTGGGGACGCAGGCAGTAGGGGCGGCAGGTTTGGGTGAGGAGGTGAGGTTGGGGCTCTTTGCTGAGCAGACAGGGGTTTAAAAGCAGAGCTGAGCTAACAGGCTTCGGAGGCCGCCAATTTGGAAAGCTGGGTCAGTTTTCTCGCCGTGTCTCTGGGATCAATTACATTTTAAAATAAAAGCTCAATGGAAATGGAGGGAAAACACATTACTCTACTGTGCTGTCGCCTTGGAAGCTTTAAAACTGGACTTAAATTTCTAGAATCAGGAGTCAGCAGGCCCGCTCTGAGTTGCTCTCCCCAGACTCCTGCTAGACTCGCAGGTTGGTTCCCCAGGACCTGTTTACAGAGTGATCTGGACACTGGGGCCAGAGAATCTGTCCCAGTCAGAGTCCTGTCCTCGCCCTCAGCTCCCCTAACCCACTATCCGAGCACAGGGAGGGACCCTCTGTCCTGGGCGCAGCGACGTCTTCCAGCCCATTCTAAATGCAGCCGCGAAGGACCTTGGGCTCAGGAAGGGCCGGCAGCCGGGTCCAGCTGTCGCCTTGAGGTCCCCACCGACCGCCCCCCACTCACCCGCGCGGTCCCTCTACTTTGCATGAGAAGGAGCCCAGCTGGGGCGGGGGCGGGGGCGAGCCACTCGGGACAGGGTCCGCTATAGATTCCAGAAAGGGGCGGTTGACTTGAGCGTGCTGGTGGCAAGAACCAAGACAGCTTGGGGTGTAGGGGAGGTGGGGAGAGCTAGGAGACGGCTCAGAGGGCATCCCCCACCCCCACCGCGGGCCTAACCCAGCGCAGCAGGCTGGGAAGGCGCCTCTGGGTCCGGGTGGAGGGGGTGAGGACCCCAGCCACGCAGACCTTAGAGTCTCCCGGGGTCCCTGAGTACCGGGTACCACTCCTCTGGTTCTTGGAAAAGCACAGTCCGCGGCAGGAGTACAAAGCCAAGTTGCAACCCGCACAACTAGCCTGCTGGGTTGGGGAACAGCGCAGCCCCTCCCCAGCTCCGCCCTGAGCCCCGGCCTGGGAGAGATCCGAGGAGGGGGCAGTTAAGAGAGACTGAGAGAGAGAGAGAGAGAGAGAGAGAGAGAGAGAACCAGCCCCAACGCCGCCCTCCCCGCAGTGGGGAGCCAGAGCCCAGGTGTGTGTGGAGGGGGTGCGGAGATGGCGAAAGGGGCCTCGGATCCA
>SJXQ01002729.1:517596-631133 GCA_006408695.1 Aepyceros melampus
GGTGTTTCGGTACCAAGTGTGCTGGCTGCGCGCAGGGCATCTCCCCTAGCGACCTGGTGCGCAGAGCGCGGAGCAAAGTGTTTCACCTGAACTGCTTTACCTGCATGATGTGTAATAAGCAGCTATCCACCGGCGAGGAGCTCTACATCATCGATGAGAACAAGTTTGTCTGCAAAGAGGATTACCTAAGCAACAGCAGTGTCGCCAAAGAGAACAGCCTCCACTCGGGTGAGGACCTGCTGCCCAGCTCCTTCCGGGCGCGTGGGCCTCGGGGGAAGAAGGCCCGCCACTGGCTGCTGCTCACCTGTCCCTTCCCTCTCCCCAGCCACCACGGGCAGTGACCCAAGTTTGTCTCCGGACTCCCAAGACCCGTCGCAGGACGACGCCAAGGACTCGGAGAGCGCCAACGTGTCGGACAAGGAAGGGGGCAGCAATGAGAACGACGACCAGAACCTGGGGGCCAAGCGGAGAGGGCCTCGCACCACCATCAAGGCCAAGCAGCTGGAGACGCTGAAGGCCGCCTTCGCCGCCACACCCAAGCCCACGCGCCACATCCGCGAGCAGCTGGCTCAGGAGACCGGCCTCAACATGCGTGTCATCCAGGTCAGGGCCGAGCATGCCACCTAGTTCCCTCGTTGAGCCTGGGGGTGGGGGAACGGGGAGCAGCTTTGAGGAGCAGAGCGAGTCCCCGGAGGCTGGCAGAAGGGAGGGGAGAGGCCCAGACACACCCCTATCCGGCTCCGACTTTGAAGTCGCACCAGACGTGTAGGGCATCTGGAATTAGCTAAACCTCCTGCTCTTTCCGGTCCAACGCAGGTGATAGTGGTAACGGTGGGAGAGAGACGGGGGAGGGGGGGGCATGAGGCGAGAGGAGGGCGCTCGGTCGGGACTAGGCGATGAGAGTACGGATCTATTTTTCTGCCCTACCACCCCTATCCGGGAGGAGCCGAGCGGTCGCTGTGCATCCCGGAATTAATGCGTGGTCTCAATTCATGGTCTCCTTCGGTGTCCCCGCCCCTAACTTGTGGGTCTCTGGCTCCAGTTAAACCAGCCCCCCCGCACCCTCCCTGCCAGCAGACCCCCCATCCAAATAGAGGTGGGCTGCCCAGGTTTGAAGGGAAGGTGGTCGGGGAGGGAGTCAGCTCTGCCGCGGCCCTTCCTGAGTCGCCTGGGGACCGGAGGCGGCCATCCAGGCAGCTGCGCCGGTGCGCGCTGTGAGATTTTGAACCTGCGGGTGGTTCGGCCCGAGTCCCGAGCCTAAGGTTAGGTGTCCGGTGCCTGGCGACTCTGCGAGGCCATGGGGAGATGTGCCAGGGAGGTGTGTGCAGTAGGCGCACCATGCAGGCTGCCCTCCGCGGAGACGCTTTGCTGTGCGCTCTTGTGCGCAGGTGAATGGGAGGTTGCTCGGCCATGTCTCTTAACAGTGAGAGGCTATGGACGAATATATCTGGCACTGGGAGATCGTGCGTGGGTGCGGAAAGGAGGCTGTGGGTTTTGGTGTCACTGTCTTCGGGAGACTCTCAACAGGAGGCTGTTTGGATCTTTGTCACTATCATGCGGGGTGGGGGTGGGGGTGCTCCCAGGGTCAGTGAAAGGGAAGCCGTGTGTCTTTGGGGAGGTTAAGCGCCTCCGCGCATACAAGCTGCAAGTGTTTCGCTGCGATTGTTAGAAACAACTCCAACTGCTTCCTGTTGGGCAGGGCGGCTTGCCCAGGTACCCCTGCCGGGAATCCTGTCCACCCTTGGCTCAAGGGCCACCCCGCATGGTTCTACTCGAAGACACGCACCGCCCCCCCCCCATATACAAGACACAAAACACACAGCTGGGAATCCGCGAGCTGGGAGCTGGAAGGGTGAGGGGCCAGGAGCGGCCGAACACCCGAAAAGTCGGAGGTAGGGTCTCTGGGGCCTCATCCCAAGTCGTGTGTGCTTCAGGTCTGGTTCCAGAACCGACGCTCCAAGGAACGGAGGATGAAGCAGCTGAGCGCGCTGGGCGCCCGGCGCCACGCCTTCTTCCGCAGTCCGCGCCGGATGCGGCCGCTCGTGACCGCCTGGAGCCGGGCGAGCTCCTTCCCAACGGGCCCTTCTCCTTCTACGGAGGTGGGTGCTTGGCCCGGGGCAGGGCGCGGGCAGGCCCGGTTTCGTTTCGTTGGAAGCGGGCGGCAGCGTGGAGTCGCTCCTGGCTTTCTGCAGAAGCGGAGAGGGCGGGAGAGAGGGGTGGAGGCTGGGGAGGAAATGCGGCGAGGCAGTGAGACCGGATAGAATTCCCGGTCCTGAATGAGATGGGTGGGCAGAGAGGGAGCAGCTCCCGCGTTTGCACTCGGGCCTCCTCCGTGCGCCCAGCCGGGCAGGGGAGCCAAGCGAACGGAGAGCCCCGGCGTTGCCCTCCCCAGCCCCGCTAGCGCGCCTTCCCGCCCTGTCACCCCGCCGCACCCGGGGCTCCGCCCTGACGTCCCCTCTCCCGCCGCCACCGCAGATTACCAGAGCGAGTACTACGGGCCCGGAGGCAATTACGACTTCTTTCCGCAAGGCCCCCCGTCCTCGCAGGCTCAGACGCCGGTGGACCTGCCCTTCGTGGCGTCGTCCGGGCCTTCCGGGACACCCCTGGGTGGCCTGGAGCACCCGCTGCCCGGCCACCACCCGTCGAGTGAGGCGCAGCGGTTCACCGACATCCTGGCGCATCCTCCCGGGGACTCGCCCAGCCCCGAGCCCAGCCTGCCCGGGCCTCTCCACTCCATGTCGGCCGAGGTCTTCGGGCCCAGCCCACCCTTCTCGTCGCTGTCGGTCAACGGCGGGGCGAGTTATGGGAACCACCTGTCTCACCCCCCAGAAATGAACGAGGCGGCCGTGTGGTAGCGGAGTCGCGCACCGCCCGCGGAGCTCGCGGTTGTACAGAAAAGAACCTTCTATTTAAGAAAAACAGAAAAAAAAAAAAAAAAGGAAAAAAAAAAACATACACAAAACAGAAAAGCAAGTTATTCCCCGCCCCTCCTGCCTCCAGCCTCGGGGACCATTTTCCGTCTGGGGAGACCGGATGGGAACGGGGGACGCGAAATAGGATCCGGATCGCCTGGAGGTAGGACGGGGATCCGAGCGCTGGCTGGCAAGATGCAAAACTCCGGCACCGGCGGGAAATCCAGGCCTCTCCCCACTTCCCACTGGACCCGGATCCTCGGACCGACGCCTCCGGCGTGAGCTTGGGGCCGGTGGGCCGCGGGAAAACTCCCACGGCAGCCGCGGGGGCGGCTAGCCAGTGGGGTGACGCCCGGAGCCGCGGGGAGGGAGGCTGCGCCCGAAGACAGTTGAGTTGGGCGAAGCGGCCGGGAGCGCTCCGGGCCGGCCACGAGACATCTCAGGCTCTGAGACATCTATTAGAGTTGTCTCAGAGTTCAGCAACAGCGACCACAAACTCTTATAGCTTCAGAAACGCCGACCTGCTGTGCATCAGGTGGGACTATATATATATATTTTTTGTCTATCTGGGATTTTTGGTTTTTTTGTTTTTTGCCAAAATTGCAAAATTCTAAGTGTAAAGCCCTCAGTATCAACTCTTCTACCTTCACAAAGCTCTACACACACAGACACACGCAGACACACTCGATACTATGGTCTCCAGCTAGACCTCTTAGTAAAATGACTTGAACATCAGCTGTACAAAAGAAGTATTCTACCTTCACAAATACACACACAAAATTTAAAAAAAAAAGACTATTGAACTAAAAACAGTCAACTGTTTACGTATAATGTTAAATTCAGGAGTTCAGTGTTTTACTAATATATTCTGTTTTGAAACCTCTTGTTCAAAACAAAATGTTTTGAGCAATCAACCAAAATTGTTAATTTTCTTTTCCTGTAGATGTTCTGATTTGCAGGGCTCACAGCTCACTGTGCTAGTATGTAAAAAGGTGTTGTTTACACAAGGCAAAGAGAAAACATGATATTCAGACACTTGCCAAATAGAATTAATTATAGCACAAATACTGTAAAGGTGCCTGGCACCACAACCAGAAGAAAGTGTTAAAAAAAAAAAAGTGTTACAAGGTTTAAAAAAAAAAAAACATCTTTGCTAATTTTTAGTCCTGTTGAACATCATGGAATTGTTAATATGACTTATATAGACCCACACAGGTTTTATTTTTGTGTCTTTAAAATAAAAGTCCAGAATATTTAAATTTTATGGTCAAATATGCAGTCAACAGCTGCTACTTTTTTTCTTTATAAATTTCTCATATGTCTTTTATTGTTCTGATAAACCTAAGCTTGTGTGACCTCCAGTGCATATTAGACCATTCACTGTATGAAAGGAAACATGTTGAATAAATTTGTGAGTTTTTAATAAAAATAGAAAATCTGATGTTTAGATAATCGGTGTGTTATTTTATGTTTTGACAACTAGCATTGACCTGTGATGGTGAGTGGAGTGATCCCTCAGAAACCAGGAGGAAGAGAGACAGGACTAGGGGGGACCTGTTTTCACCTTGAATGTGGTTGAACCCCCTTGCTAGTGCCAGCCACGCTTATCTCGGTGCCTTCGTGCTGTTATTAACTACAGATTTGCATTCAGCGGATTTTAATGGATACATTTGAAGATATGTTTGTTGATAAGTTAATATAGAATTGGAAATAGAAATCAAATCCATGGCTAAAAATGAGTGGTCTCAGTCTGTGATTAAGCATGAGACCCCATGCCCTCTCTCCTTCCCCCCTCTAAACAGGCAAAACCTGACTTGTGAATGTCAGTTACCTGTAAATAGGTGGTTAGAAGTGGTACTTTTCTGTTTCATTTCCCATAGATAATCCTGCTTTCTAATTTGGTGGTTTGAAAGATAACATAAAATGAAGGTATAGCACAGCTAGAAATGAAATACTTTAATCCCTTTCACAGAACTGATATGAAACAGTTGTTTTATAGTATTTGTTTCATTTGAAGTTCCCCAGAAGAAAAACTGTTTTGCTTGGCACAAGATACATATTAGTTTCTCTGAAAGATGAGCAAAAAAAAAAAACCAATATAGAAATCAAATTTCAACGGAGAGTTGCCAATAGGTTCTGAAAAGTAGTTCAACCTCTTCCAAGCCTTCATTAAACATGGAAGGAATTTAAATATTTTACTGCTGTGAAATACATGTGTGTGTTTTACTATCAGACACTACTTAGAGTTACAGAATTTCTTTTCCATTATCACCTAGATTTCAGTCTAGATTCTTTATTTCCTTATTAAAAAAAAAAAACCCAAAGGTTTTACTTGAGATGGTGTGCAATTTCCAGTGTTTTCATATTTTGTTAAGACACAACCAAGTGTATCTTTCTTGCTAAGAAGGCTTTAAAATAAGCCATATTTCACTGCATCCAGATGACAGCTTATCCAATGAGCAGGACTATCAGGGTGGAATCTGACTGTTCTTTCAGAAATCCAAATTTATGAAATACTGGGAAGACTTTTGAAACTGCTAGCCTCTGCATGCAGCACATTTCTTTATCTATTTTGTGTGTAATCACTGGATCGCCTTGTTTTTGCCCTTTTAGCATTTATATACATTAAATCATAGCCAACTTATTTATTATAGCCAGCCTCCTTTAAAGACATTCATTTAACTGAACGTATGCTCATTGGGAAGCTGCGTTTTCCTATCAAGCCTGCTGAATTATTTAGCAGTTTCATTGTGGAATCCAGTACTTGATAATAGGCATTTTAGAGTTGGTGCTTGGGTGGACGCAATTCTGACTCCGTGGATCGCAGCAGCAGCTCAGTCTTTCCCGCTGGGCGCTGCATCCAGGACCCTAAGGAGGCCCTGGACAGGTAGCAAAGTTTAGCAGTCAAATTCGGAGCCGCCCAAGAGGGGGGAGATCTAGGAATGTCAAGGACTGTTCTCCTGCCCATTAGAGCTGTGCCCCCCACCTCTGGCCCTGAGGTGCAGAGGAGCCCAGCACCATCCCCAGGGTGTCAGGAGGTCCGGGGAGATGCCTTAAGGGCAGGAGGGGGGCGCCGGGTGGTCCCCTTCTGCCCTGAGAGTTGAGAGCGCAGTCTCTTCTCTTTCCTGGGCTTGGCAGCCTGGTTTCTCTCCGCAGCCATCTTAGAGCCGCTACTCTAGCCATCTGCCCTCAGGGTTCCAGCCTGCTCTGGGCAAGGGAGCAAAGCTTACCCACCTCTCTTTTCCAGAATGGGGGCAAGTGGGAACTGCTTTGAGGTGAGATGAGGTAGGGGAGGAATATTGGACAGGCACTGGCAGGGGCCTGGGACCCTGGAGAGTATCTGAGAAGAGAGAAGGGTAAGCACCTGGTTTCCCTAAACTCTTGAGCTCCTGGAACAGACAGCTGATTGGGACAATGGGAAAGGGGGTGGTATCCAATGTCACCTTTGCCTATTGTCTGCTTTTCCTACATGTCTGCCACTTTGCAGCTCTGAGGCAGTAGGCAGAGGAGCCGTGAACTGGGACCCTCTGTCTTCTCCAGAGAGGACTGTTCTTTTGGGAGCATGCTCCCATTTATTCCCTTGCCTGTCCTCATCTCTTTTGCTCACATCACTAGGGTTTACATTTACTAGCCAGGGTTTACATTTCTTCTAAGTCCATCTTCCATCTCCACTCCCACCCCCATCAGGAAACCCCTCCTCCCTTCTCAGGAAACCAGAATCAAGCCAGGAGGGCCCCCCACAGAGGGGATTTTTAGAAGGTTGCTGCCTCATGCATCTCCATCTCTCAGCGACATCTCAAGTCCTAGGACTTCTTTCCTCCACCCCTGGAGTCCCCTCTCTATCCTCAGGATGGGATAGGAAGGCAGGGGAAGCATTTTGGGGTCCCTGAGATATGTGTAACAGGAGTAGGGTGGTCTTGATTTCTTCTCCAAAAGTCTTCCCAAGTCAGTGGGCCCCTGGCCAGAAACCAGAGTAGGGGAGCAGACATTTTCTGCCCAGAATTATCCAGCACTGTCCTGTTTGCATGACAGCTTAGAGGTGGTCTCTGCCTTGATTCACCTCCTCCCTCCTCCCTTTCTCTCCCTCACCTTTTTTTTTTTTAACCCCAAGACCAGGTTTCTGAGCTTTATCAGTGTCCCAAATAGGAAAGGAAGAGGACTAGGGGAGATAGTTTCCTAAATGTGGGGTGAGGGAAACATTTTTGTCCTTCAAAGCGCAGGGCAATGGCTTGCCCAGCTCACGAGTATGCTTTTGCTCTGGAGGCCCCAGATGCAGGCACCAGACTGCAATTAAAGGGGCTGTTATTTGTGTTTTTGCTTTAAAGCTGTTTTCTAGACTGAATTCTATTGCAGGTGATAAAAAGCAGTTCTCCTTGCCTCAGTGCCTTGCCTAGGGTGCTCCCATCCTAACCTGGAGTTCATTCCTTTCTGACTCTGTGAATGTCTTTCCTGAGGGCTGTCCTTCCCCGTCACAGCCACCTAGGAAGTAGCAGACATGGGACAAGTGGCCTTTTGTTGCTCTTGACGCTGGTGGCGTATGAAGACCAGGGAAGTCAGGGACCCACACTTTCCTTGGGTTACATGGGAGACACTGGAGAATTGGGGGCTCCCCAAGCTTCAGCTGTGGGATCCAAATGGTCTGGGCTGCTTCCAGGAAGGGCAAGAGGCCACCCCTAACCCTGCTTTCTGGATCCGTTTGAGGCAGTTTGTTTAGGAGCTTCAAGGTCTTTACAGGTGACCTCAGACACTGTAAGGAGAGACCACTTTGTTCTTCCGTGATGATCCCTTTTTACAGCTTCTGTTTACATGTTTGTTTGCCCTCCTCCGCTGATCACCACCAGGGGAGAATCTCTAACTTACTCATCTTTGTATCTCATTTAGCAGTGCCTGCCACATAGCGGGCAGTCAGGGAATGCATGATGAAGGAAAGTGCATATAAAGGGACTGTATTTTACTATGTACCTGGGTGAAGTTAAATTGATCCCATTGGGTCTTTATATTTTGAGTCCATCTCTGCCCCTCTAACTGTAGACCTGAGTTTTTCCCCATTTGTGCACCAGTTTCAAGTGTATGCCCTCATCTTTGAAGAGCCAGGTTATCAATCCTGATGGGTATGCGGTAGAGTAGTCCTCACTTCGCCCCCTTTTCCCTGCACAGACAAGGCTACTTGGAAAATTATAGAATCGATCTTTCTTTATGCACAGCCATAGCACTTTCTGTAATAATTATTCCTATTAATAAAGATGCCAGCAGTCCACCGCACATTAACACATGTCCATCCCTTAGGTAGGATTTCCAAATCAGGACTACCGGTGGGTCAGAGGCGTGCGCCGGGCCCCAGACTCCTCCAAATTGTGAAATGCCAAACCTGCTCTGGATTCCAGTCTGTGCTTGCCCTAAAGTACACGTGAGGCTCGAGACGCTTACCCTTTACTCCTCCTGTTTTCCAAATCAGTCACCGCAGGTCATGGCTACACTACACTTTATATCCAAGCAAATCTCGGACAAATCTCGAGGCACACTTTACGCAAGAGGACGCGAGCAGCGCTTCACCGAGTCTCGGCTCTGGGCCAGCGGCAGCCACGTGCCCTTGCGCGCTCCCGCGCGGCCCAACCCCTCCCCTCCCCCCGCCCCTCGGCGCAGGCGCACACGCCCACGCGGCAGCCTTCCGGGCGCGTGCGCCTCCGTCCTAGCAACGCCCGTAGTGACGCAAGCCCCGCCCCCTCCCGAGAGCCTCCCGGAAGTTGGCGACCCGGAGCCGGGCGTGCGGCTTGGTGCGTCCCTGACGGTGCGCGGGGATCCGTCTCTCAGGCGAGAGGACTCGGCAGGGAGAGAGCGACGTTCACGAGCGCGGCGCCGGGCGAGGCCTTGGTGACCATGGCGGGACCGCAGTCTCTGGCGCTGCAGCTGGAGCAGTTGTTGAACCCGCGACCGCGCGAGGCGGATCCTGAGGCAGACCCGGAGGAGGGTGAGGCCTGACACGGGCAGGGCCACGTGCGGAGCGGCGGGCCTGGTCCCGGGAGGACTGGGCGGCGCGTGAGGAGCCGGCAGCTGGGCCTTGCCGCCCAGCCTACCCTCCTTTCCCCCTGCGCAGAGGAAAACAGCTTCCCGGGAAGGGGCCCCCTGGGACTCCGGGAGGAGAGCGTCGGGGTTCTCCTGACGCGCTTTGCTGGATTTGGTGCTCGGGTGGGCGGGGCGCCCGGAGCACTCAGGCTTGGGTTAACTGTTGATCCAGGGCTGTGGCGGACAGCCAGGTTGGCCTCGGGTTGGTAGTCATCTTTCAGGAGCCCTTACTGGCATCGCATCAGAAATGAGAAGGAAGTTTCATTCTTTAAAAAAAACAAACTGCTTGCCTCTGATGACTTACTTGGAGGATTGAAGGAAGAAATAGGCGTCCGTGGTGCCCCTTAAGCCTTTTCAGGCCTCAACACAGTTGCTAGTGGTTGACGAATAAGGGCTGCTGTTCTGAAAGCTGCTGTTCAACGTCTAGTTGAGAGTAATCCTGCTTTAGGCTTGAATCCGAGAAGTGCGAGGAAGGGAGAATACAGAGGGATAAATGAGAGTGCTGGACCGTTTCTTAGGAATAATCAGTTGAAGGAACTGAGGTTGTTTAGCCTGGATAAGCAAAGAAAACTCCTGAGGCATGGGCTGGAGTAGGATACAACGTGATGATGGCTGACTCGAAATATCTGAGTGACTGTCGCATGTGGAGGAGGAATTTAGACTTCGTTTTCTATGTTCCAAGGCCTGGAAATATATCTTTCTAGTAGGTGCAGAGAGTTAGCTTTCTGTTCAGGAATAGCAGCAAGGTAGTGTGAGTAGTCTGAAGGTAGTGAGGTCCCTGTTCTCAGAAGTTAGTGGGGATTTTACAGAGGACGTTCAAGCATGAATTTAAAGGGTTGAACAGGGTTGTCCTTAAAGTTGGTTCTAACCAGGAGGTTCTGATTACTTTTCCCCCTCCCCCCACAGCCACTGCTGCTAAAGTGATTGACAGGTTTGATGAAGGAGAAGATGGGGAAGGTGATTTTCAGGCGGTGGGTAGCATTCGAAAGCTGGCAGCAGCCTCCCTCTTGGACACAGACAAGAGATATTCTGGCAAGACCACGTCTAGAAAAGCTTGGAAGGAAGACCATTGGGAGCAGACTCTGTCAGGCTCATCTGGTAAGTAGACCTATTTGCATGTCTTTCCTAATTTGGGGGGGTTAAAATCTTTTTTTTTTTTTTTCCAGTTACCTCTGCACAGCCAGTCTGAATGCCCCACTTACTGTCTTAGGATGCCCAACTTACTGTCATTGATTTGGCATTAAGAATGGCCCTCTGAAGTACTTAATTTCACCTTGTAAGGAATCTAAAGCCTAGAGCTATTAAGTTGCTCTATTCCTAATGTTTACACTAATGGTTCACCCTGAAATGGAGTGACAGAGAAGGCCTTCCATATTTAGATTTTGAAGAGGGCTATGTATTGGGCTTCCCAGGTGGCACTAGTAGTAAAGAATCCGCCCGCCAATGCAGGAGACATAAGAGACGTACGTGGGTTTGATTCCTGGATCAGGAAGATCCTTGGAGAAGGACATGACAACCCACTCCAGTATTCTTGCCTGGAGAATCCAGTGGAATGAAGAGCCTGGCAGGCTGGATATAGTCCATGAAGTCACACACAGTCAGACATGACTGAAGCAACTTAGCACACACACACACACAAGCATGTGTTGAAAAAGACAACCTCAATTGTGTCTGATGAGCATGCTACTCATAGATTTTTCCTTTGGTTTGTCAAGTCTTACATTGAGTCTGTGGATAATATTAATTTGTGACAGTCATTTCTTTGCCATTGTAAAACTTTCATAACCCTTCCCTGTTCCCTGCAAGAGTTAGGCTTGCAGTTTTAAAGATTGTGAGTTTCTCTGTGTGGGAGAAGGGGGCTGGATATGGTGATTCGTGAGTGGATGCTATTTGTTTTCCTGTAGAGAGGTCGGAGGGACCATGTTGAGAACCCACAGATAATGTAAAAGAAATAATCAGTCATGCTCTGATAGCCATGATTTAGACCTTGAAACAGTTCTGGGTACATGATCATCTTGTTTAATCTTCCCAGCAGCTCTATGAGGTTGCTACTTTTTATCACCATTTTGCAGATAAGGAAATTGAGGGGCGTATGTGTTACATAACTTATGCAAGGTCATATATCTAGTAAGTGCAGCCCAGAACTCAAATAAGTTAGTCTGACTCTAAGATCTATACTTTAAACTACTTTCATACCTGTAAAGAACTTAAAGGATTATTTTTCTTTACTATTTGGAACTGTATAGTTTTGACAGCCTTCTGTATCTGAGTCTATATATTAAAGTACATCTGATATTCACTTAAAGAAGTACTTAAGACCTATTATGTTTTCATAAAATCTTTGTTTTATGAAGAAAGTTATTGGTAACAGTGCCCTGTACCATTATGCTTCCCGTATGTGGGACCTTTGTGTTCTTCACTGGAAGAGATTGGATGATCAATGATGATACAGAAAGACTTGTAAGTATCAGAAGTAAAAGTAATTTTTTCTATAATCAGATTTTTCTATAAGTAAAATCAGAAGCCATAACTAGTGTTCCGTTTACTGAAGGATCAAGTTTAGACACCTTCCCATGGAAGACAAAACCCCTCCTGGCGGGACTTCTCTAGAGGTCCAGTGGTTAAGATTCTGCACTTCTGTTGCAGGGGGCACAGGTTGGCTCCCTGGTCAGGGAACTAGCATACTGCATGTGTTCCTGCTGAGCTGCTTCAGTCATGTCTGATTCTGTGCGACCCTATAGACTGTAGCCTTCTCTGTCTGTAGGATTCTCCCGTCAAGAATCCTGAAGTGGGTTGCCGTGTCTTCCAGGAGATCTTCCCAACCCAGGGATCGTACCCGCATCTCTTACCTCTCCTGCATTTGGCTGGCGGGTTCTTTACCACTAGCACCACTTGGAAAGCCTTGCATGCTGCATGGCATAGCCTAAAATAAAACAAACAAACAAACAAAAAACCCTGAATAACTCTCTGAGCTCATATCCCAGCATCCTGCACCTCACTGTACTTGTTTGTTTTTTTTTATTAATTTTTGGCTGTGCTGGGTCTGTGTAGCTTCATGTCGGCTTTCTTTAGTTGCAGTACATGGACTTCTCATTGCAGTAGCATCTCTTGTTGCAGAGCAAGCTCTAGAATGCACGGGCTTCAGTAGTTGCAGCGCACAGGCTCAGTTGCCTTCTTGTACCAAACAGCATGTGGAATCTTCTGAACCAGGGGTCGAATGCTTGTCCCCTGCATTGGCAGGCAGGCTTGCAAGCAGTGGCTGCCCGTGGAATTCCCTCAGGACACTTTTTGTGCTGGACCATTGTCTCCGCTGCTTTTCCTTTCCTTCCCCTTTCTCCGTCTGATGAGCTGCTACTTATGCTTAATAAGTAAAACTATAAGGTATCTTTCACTTGAAGCCATCTCTCACTATACTGACGACACTGCAGTGCAGTTGTTGGTTGTGTATATCTACCACTCCTAGCAGACTGTGAACCGCTCCCCACAGATACTGCATTCTACTTGTCAGTCTCTAGTTTTTATCCACGGCTGGTTCATAATAGGTGCTTAGTAAGTATTTAATAATAAGCATCACTAGTGTGATAGGGATTGTGCTATTGAGATGCATTGAGTATGGTAATACTTTTTTTTTTTGGATAGGTGCCATAATCCTTTAGGTGAAACGAAAGAAATGGCCAAGTATTTGTTTCAAGATTTTCCTTTTCCCTCCCTCGTTTAGATAAAGAAATATCTGATGAGGATGGGTCTGCAGATGGAGATTCAGAGGGCCTGGGCCTGGAGGAGTCCGATGAGGAAGCCATGAGTGCTGAGGATCAGGACAGTGGGGACGAAGAGGACGGCAGCCTGGTCTGGAAGAAGAGGAGCGGGAGCCACTCACGGACATCGTCAGGCTTCAGTGTCCAGAGCATCAGTGACTTTGAAAAATTTACTGAGGGAATGGACGACCTTGGTAGCAGTGAGGAGGAGGAGGAGGAAGATGAGGAGGAGAGTGGTATGGAAGAAGGGGAAGGTGAGGAAGACTTTGAAGATGCGAGTGAGGAAGACAAGGCCGAAGCCAGGGCCAGTGAGGACGACGGGGTGGTGATGACCTTCTCTGAGGTCAAAGTTTCTGAGGAGGTGGAGAAAGGCCGAGCTGTGAAGAATCAGATAGGTTTGTACACTGTTTGCTTGTTTTTTAGAGTGTCTGCATTTGCTCTCCGTTTTGTTTGTCTGTTTATTTTAGGCAGTTTGCTCTCTCCCGTGTGTGTGTGTGAGTTACTCAGTCGTGTCCAACTGTTTGTGACCCCGTTGACTATAGCCCGCCAGGCCCCTTGTCCATGTAATTCTCCAGGCAAGAATACTGGAGTGGGTAGTCATTTCCTTCTCCAGGGGATCTTCCCGACCCAGGGATCCAACCCACGTCTCCTGCACTGCAGGCAGATTCTTTACCGTCTGAGCCACCAGGGAAGCCCTTGCTCTCTCTTGTGTCTTGTGTCCTGCCAGTTCATTGGTGACGTGCCCCATTTACCTAGAGGCCTAAAGCACCATTCCCCTGTGCTTGGCCCACCCCTGCTACCCTTACCTGCTTCGCTGGCTCTGCCCTAGTACTTCGGGCAGCTGAGGAAGGTTGAGGAGACGAGCATCTTCTCTCGTTGGGCTGTAGCATCCTTTCTCTCATGTAGCAAGTCAAGATACTGGATTTATCCAGATATCTCATGCGTCCAGATACTGGATTTATTTCCTGTAATAAATAGAGCGTTTCCATCGTATGAAACTGTGATAAAGTCGTGCTGCTTAGAGGCTGTTTTGATTTCCAGTCCCTCCCCTACTTCCTACCCCAGGAAGATTTTATAACTGAGAAATGGAATTCTATTTTCTGTCTCAGCACTGTGGGACCAGCTCTTGGAAGGAAGGATAAAGCTGCAAAAGGCTCTGCTGACCACCAATCAGCTTCCTCAACCAGATGTTTTCCCTGTCTTCAAGGACAAAGGTGGCCCAGAATTTGCCAGCGCCCTGAAAAACAGTAAGAGTACTCCTGCCGCACTGGGATGCGCAGAACCCCAGGGGTTCATTGGGATCTACTGTGATTGTATTCACAGCACCACGGAGTTGAGAAGACTTGGCTTTAGTGATGATATAAGATAGTGATTTTTAAGTTAAAAAAGATAGCAGTATAACCCTTTTGTCAGATGAAGGCAACTTTGATCAAGACAGATGGAGTTCTGTCTATTCTCCTTATTTCTACCCATGATCTCACATGCCCTCCCCCTCCCCTTGGTTTTGAGTTATTTTTTAAAAATTTTATTTTAAAATCTTTAGGTTTTTTGTTTTTTTTTAATATTTATTTATTTGACATGCTGGGTCTTAGTTGGGACACACAGGATCTTCGATTTTGTTGCGCCATGCTGGGTGCTTTAGTAGTGGTGTGAGAACTCTTGGCTGCAGCATGTGGGATCCAGTTCCCTGACCAGGGTTTGGACCTGGGAACCCTGCACCGGGAGTGCGGCGTCGTAGCCACCAAACCTTGAGGGAAGTCCCTGAGTTACTCTAATGCTCAGAGAGAACCCGCTGGTACAAAACGAAAGGGAGACAGTAAGTGACTAAACTCAGATGGTTTAAGTTGTATATCAGGTGCTTAAAGGATGCCTTGCTTTGTTGGGTAGTTTCTAGAATAACATACAGAGATGACCTTACTTCTGTCTTCCTCTGAGTTGCATGGAGTGAGGAGAAGGTGGGGACCGCAGAAGGAGGAAAAAGTTGTAAAGAACTGCTGGTCTGTGAAGTCCCAGAATTTTAGAAAAGAAAAGGAGTTTAGTAATTATTTTCCAGATGAGGGAACCAAAGCCCAGAGAGAATGAGTTGCCCATAGTTAAATAGCCAGATCCCACCTGGCAGAGACAGACTCCTCCAGCCTTTTCTACCTTCCAGTCTAGGAGCCACCTGCTGTGTGCCCGTGTGCCCAGTGGCACTGAGGACTGGGGCTGAGGGACATATGGGCTGCTGGAATTGCCCTCTCTTGTTTGCAGGCTGAGACTTAGTGGGGTTTTTTTTTTTTTTTTTAAATATTGATTGATTTGGCTGTGCTGGGTCTTTTTTTTTTTTTTTTTAAAGAATTTTTAATTTTGGTTACAGTGGATCTTTGTTGCTGTGTGCAGCTTTCTCTAGTTGTGGTGAGCTGGGGCTACTCTTTGTTGTGGTGCACGGGCTTCTCACTGTGGTGGCTTCTCTTGTTGCGGAGCTCAAGCTCTAGGTGTGTAGGCTTTAGTACTTGCAGCTCACAGGCTCAATAGTTGTGGTGCATGGGCTTAGTTTTTGCACAGTACGTGGAATCTTCCCAGACCAGGGATTGAACCTGTGTCCTCTGCATTGGCAGGCAATTCTTATCCATTGTACCACCAGGGAAGTCCTGTGCTGGGTCTTGATTGTGGCATGCAGGATTTTTGGTAGTGGCATGTAAGATCTTTACTTGCGGCATGCGAACTCTTAGTTGTGGCATGTGAGATCTAGTTCCCTGACCAGGGATTGAACCTGGGCCCCCTGCGTTGGGAGTACGGGGTCAGAGCCACAGGACCACCAAGGAAGTCTTGAGGCTTATTGTTGTCATTTGCTCTTTCAAGCTTGTTTTTATAATATCATGGAGTTTGAATGAGAAGGGTCCTGAGGAGGACATCTGATTTGGTGTCTGCCTCTTGGTAGAATCACCTTAAACTGTTCCAGATAAAAGTGTAGGATTTCTAGGGTAGGAGTCCTGTGAATCTTTCTCAGAGAGGACTACCGCGTTTAGTGGGGAATGACTTCCAAGTGGCCAGTCTTCAGACTGTGAAGTCAGGAACCTGCAGATACTGTGAGGGTGGGTCTTTTATAAGCCGCTTCCCAACTCTTCCTCCCTTCCTCCCTCAAACAAATGATAGCTTGATGGTTTCCAGCATTTTTGAGGTTTTTGGAGCATTTCTCTGCTATTTTTAATGCCCTAGTGCCCTAATTTCCCTTATGGAAATTTGGAAGGAGACCTCAACTGCTCTAGATTAAATGTCTTCAATGTTTCGTAATGAAGCTTTTTCCGTTTTGTTACTCATTACTCTTCTTGCTTGAGCCAACCCTCCCCCCACCCCACTTTTTGGGATTCATCTCAAAATGTAGGTATTTTAAGGGTTAGTCAGTGCTTGGTTTAAGGGACACATTCTTACTCTTGGATGTGGTTTAGTTTCTTTAGCTATTTTACTGTTACGTAACTTTTATTTTTGCAACAGTTCAAGTCTTTTTAATCTGTCTCTTTTTGTACATAACCAATTGCTTCTTTGCCTCATTGGTACATTCTGGTTAATGCACCCGGAGAAGGCAATGGCACCCCACTCCAGTACTCTTGCTGGGGAAATCCCATGGATGGGGGAGCCTGGTGGCTGTAGTCCATGGGGTCGCACAGAGTCGGACACGACTGAGCAACTTCACCTTCACTTTTCACTTTCATGCATTGGAGAAGGAAATGGCAACTCACTCCAGTGTTCTTGCCTGGAGAATCCCAGGGACGGCAGAGCCTGGTGGGCTGCTGTCTATGGGGTCACACAGAGTCGGACACGACTGAAGCGACTTAGCAGCAGCAGCAGTTAATGCACCAAATATCTCTTAACCTGATTGAATGGGTTGCAGAGGAAAAGGGAGAAGAAAGGAATATTTGTTTAGTATCACATAGTCTAAGATGGGAGGTTGGAGAGGTTTTTCTTTTTAATTTTTATTAGAGTATAGTTGATTTACACCGTTGTGTTAGTTTCATGTGTACAGCAAGATGAATCAGTCATACATAGGCATATATCCACTCTTTTTTAGATTCTTTTCCCATATATTTTGGAGTATTGATTAGAGTTCCTTGTGCTACACAGTAGGTGCTTATTAGTTATCTAGGAGAGTTTTCTAATTACCAGAATCTCTATGCATCTGAAGGGTAGCTAATTTTTGTTTTTACTTTTATGACTGTATAATATTTGTGTGTTTCCCTATCTCGGTGAAGAGTTTAAGAAAAACTTCTTGGTTATGTTACTCTGGATGAACAATTTATACTGTGTTTTATATATATATATAGCTGGTGTGGAACATTGGCTGAATTTGTACTGACCCCAAAACAAACACTGGAACTTATTTTCTTCAATTAAATCTCTTTTCAGTTTGGTCGGTCTTCCAGTAAGGTCAGACTGCCTGGGTTTAGATTCCATCTCAGCAGTGGATTAGCTGAGTGACCTTGAGCAAGTTACTTAACTTCACAGTCAGATAGGGATAATATGATTGTGAGGATTAAAGAACATGATCGATATCAAGCATTAGCACAGTGTCTGGCACACTGCACTCCACAAATGTTAGGTACACATATTCTCTTTCTGCAGAAAGAGTTGTCTGGCAGTGTTCAGCCCTCTGGATAGTGGTCATCATGTAGCTAACCGTCATCCCTACTGTCTCCAGTGTTTTTTTTAAATATGTTTGGTTGCCTTGGGTCTTAATCGCAGTACACAGGATCTTTCCTTGCAGGGCACCAGCTTTTGGCATGGGGGCTCAGTAGTTGCAGTGCGTGGGCCCAGTTGCTCTGTGACATGTGGGGTCTTGGTTCCCTGACCAGGGATCAAACCCGTGTCCCCTGCATCACCAGGCAGATTCACTGGACCAGCAGGGAAGTCCCTTCAGTGTTTTTTGACTTTTTACTAGTGTTCGAATTCCCTATACAATTTATTTTTTATATTTTTGTTTATTTATTTGGCTGTGCCGGGTCTTAGTTGAGGCATGTGGAATCTTAGTTTCCCGATCAGGGATCAAACCCAGGCCTCCTGCATTGGGAGCAAGGAGTCTTAGCCACTGGACCACCAGGAAAGTCCCCCTTACATAATTTAAATGAACTATTTATTCTTGAAAATGAGTAGTGTTCTGTTCTGCTGTGCTACTTATAATTCAGCCTTGGCCTCTTATGACTTATGACAAGGTGATCAGAGGTTTCTTTATTGCCAAGCCCAGTTACTCCCTCCCTGGAGCATTCACCCTTTCCTTGAAATTATTGCCCTTTGGTTTTGGTGCTTCCACATGATGTGTGGGTTCTCCTGCGTTTTTGATCCTTTCTCATCTCAGCCTCCTCTTTTATACTCTCAGTGTCAGTTTCACCGCATTTAGGATCTTCCTCTCAGGCTGTGTTTTCTTGACATATTCTCTCCGTGGCCTGGTCATTTACTCTTATAGTCTTAACAACATTCTCTAAAACAGAGCGGACTTCCAGCTGTATTTAAGCTACAGTCAAGTCCTGAGCAGCGTGCCTTTGTACCGTAAGCACCTTAAACTCTATTTTTCAGAAACTAAGCAAATCTCTCCTTTCTTCCTCAGCGCTCTTGGTGGTCCCTAGTCATGCTGGTATTACATGTTAGTGATTATAACTCTTGCTGTGAAATAATTTCAGAGCCATTTTTTGGGGTATATATATATTTTAATATCTCATAATAGGCAAATATTTTCTATGGTTTATTGTTCTACAAAAATGAACTTATATCCCGTATCCTGATTCTGGTGGTTATTAATGTTTTTCCATTTAACCACATTTTTAACATAATTCTTTTTTAAATATAAATTTATTTATTTTAATTGGAGGTTAATTACAATATTGTATTGGTTTTGCCATACATAAACATTAATCTGCCACAGGTATACACGTGTTGCCCATCCTGAACCCCCCTCCTGGATATTTTTGTAGTTGCATAAATGGTAAGTCATGAAGTAACCATAGCAAAATTAAGAGATTTTCCATGCACAGAACCATTTCTTTAAAGAGGTGAGCTTTTTCTCTCTGATTTTCTTTTAAAAACTTCTATCTGTAGCATTAGGAGATGGTTCCTTTATGTTGGTGGCAACACTATATAAAGAAAGCAAGATACTTAAGGAAACCTCCAGCATGAGTATATCTAAGACTTTTCATTATGGAATATATCAAACCTATATAAAAGTAGAGAGAGTTGTACATACAGTGAACTTATACACCATTACCAGTTAAGCAATTATCAACTCATGGCCTGTCTTATTTCATCTACTTAAACTAACTTTTCTTCTACTTCTGCTTTATTCTGAAGCAAATACCAGACAATCTATCATTTTATCAGGGAATCAGCGTGGATGTCTGAGAGAAAAGGATTTTTAAAAAAAAATCACAGTAGCATTATCCCACACTAACGGTGATTTCTTAATTAAGCCCAGCTGGTTTGGATGGAGAGGAAACTGAGAGAGCATTCCTGTAACAGGGGCTCTCCTGTCTTTTCCAGAGTTCGAGCTGTAGCTTTAGATGAAGTGATTACAGGAAAGCCAAACTTCAGCCGTAATAAGTTGACCTTTTAGCGAAATGCATGTTATTAATGTATTTAATGAGATGCATTACAAACTGCAGTGAGCACCATGTTTCATTACAGGTCCAAAATGCAATATCATTAAAGACCTTTAATAGAAACATGGTTGACATTTTGATATTTCCTGTAAGCAAACCGCCCCCCCCCCCCAAGAACACAGTATAATGTGATATAGAGGAAATGTTGAGGTTTTTTTTCACTTGCTTAAGAGTATGACAACAAATTCCACTATTAGTAAATTAAATTTTCTTTGCCCTGCTCCGCCCTGTCCTCCCAGTTCCCATTCTTCCCATCTGCTAGTTCATGTTCACCCTCATATCTCTCTGTGGCCCTTCCTTGGGCCCATCAACTATTTTAACTTGAATAGACTAAATATTTTAATGCCAGTTTGACCACAGCACTAATAGACACCTTAAAGAACAACTTTTAAAATTTTGAGTAAGTCATGGCAATCGGAATCTTGATAAATAAGATTTCTGTTTTGGTTTCTATAAATTATATTTATTTTTAAGTAGGCACTGTATTCACATGGCTCAACATTCAAAAGACACTAATGACGCTATAGAAAAAATCGTCCCTTCCACCCCATACCCCTGCCACCCAGTTCCCTGTCCCATAGGCAACCAGTATTGTCAGCGAAATTCCCCCTTTGTTAATTACTTAGTTGCCTTAGGTGACAAATCCATGAACGTCTATTTCAGTGTTCTCTCAATTAACACTTTATGGGTTCATGGCAGAGTTCTCATGAATGATCTGTAGAACCCTGGAATACTCTTAATTACTTGGGATGGTTTTAAGTATTGCTTAGGAGGAAGGCACCCGTAAGCTTCTCCAAATGTAGTGCTGGGTAGGATTAAGGACCCTTATTACCCCAGACTTATCTAGCCAAGCTGGTGTGAGGAAGATTGATCTTTTTATTTCAGCTGATGGCTATCATTTTTAAAAAATAGCTTTACTGTTCTAATTATATAATTATGTCATGCCTACTTCAAAAATTCAGAAAATACTTAAAAGCATAAAGAAGAACATAAGGATTACCTGTAATCTTACTGCCCAGAGGTAACCATGGTTGTCATTTTGATGAATATCCTTTCAAACCTTTTTCTGTGCTTACACACACACACAACACACACACACACACTCTCTTTTTAAAAACACATAAAATCTTATGTACTATTTTATAAGCTTATTTTTTCTACTTAATGTATTATTTCATGTCACTGTATTTAGATGTATATCAGCATTTTCAATGGCTATAGAATATTCCATTTAATAGATGTATTGCAGTTTATTTAGCAGATCTGTATTGATGGATGCTCAGGTTTATTTTAGTCTTTCACTTTGATAAAGCATGCTTTGATAAACACCCTTGTACATACATATTTGTACATTTTGTCTCAAAGTAGTACTGTCCAATATAAATATAGTGCCAGTCACATACATAATTTCAAATTTCCTAGTAATCAGATTTTAAAAAAGAGTGAAAAGAAACAGGTAAAATTAATTTCTGTAGCATATTTTATTTAATGGAGTATATTAAAAATGTGAGTTAACATATAGTCAATATATAAATATTAATGAGATGGATACCTTACATATGTATGTACTTTTTATGTCAGGTCTTTGAATTTTCAAAGTGTATTCTGCATTTATAGCTCATCTTGATTTGGACTAACCACATTTTGAGTGCTCAGTAGCCAGATGTGATGAGTGAGTACAGTATTGGGCAGCATAGACCTGCATTCCTGTAAATTGGATTGCTGGGACAAAGGGATTGTACTTCTGTTTCTTTTTTAGGCTTTTGGAAGATACGGCCAAATTGGCCTTTAGAAGAATTGTAACCATTTAAATTCTCATCTGTAACAGTTGTTTTCCTCTAGTCCTGCCACCACAGAGTATTATTGATCCTCTTATTTTTCCTAAACTGTAGGTGAGAAATGAAGGCAGTCATTTCTTGATAACTTTCTGTTTAATATTTACACAATACCTGTTGACCTAGCTTTGAAATCTGTGTTGTTTTTGGTGTGTTTCTTAGGGAATGAGTTCTACATAGGAAGACTTTTGGTCACTATTAAGCTGCTCCCTGATTTGTCCGATGTGGTTCATTAGGCATTTATACTATGTAGAGAGTCAAGTGGGGTCAGCAGGCTAGTGCTTTTCCAAAGCAACCAAGTCGGACACCAGGCGAAATGTCAGATTCATACGCCATGATTCCACCCACCCTGAAAAGATGAGCCCTACGTGGCTCATGGAGCTGTGGAAGCTTGAAAAACTACTGCAGCCAAGCTGGTCAGAACATTTGTTTTATTGTTGTGGGTTTTGGAATTTAGGGTTGTCTTCAGCCCTAGAAACAATCTTTAATAGTGACGAGTAGTTAGATGAGGAAGCAACCTGAACTAGTAGTGTTGGTGGCAGTAGTTAGTGGCAGTTGTAGTAGTGACAGTAATGTAACACATGCAGCAGTCACCTTATCCACTGGCTTCACGGTGAAGTCCGACGTCCGTGTGTGTCGCAGCCTCTCTGTATGGACATTTCATGAACTCACTTTTAACCATGTTTGCCGGACCAGAAGAAAAAGGGAGAGAGGAGCTGCTTAAGTAGTGCTTGTGGTTCTTCTAGCTGTCTTACTCAGTGCGCTGGAGGAAGCATGGATGGCAGGGGGAGCCTTTGGCCCCTGCAGTTATTCTTTGTTCGGGTACCTCTCCAGTGAGCATCTTGTCAGACAGGCTCCCAGTCTAGTGGTTACAGTTGCAGCCTGCCGGGTTCATCCACATGGTCCCCAAATGTAATCATCCTGTGTTTAATGGATGAAGTGGCTGTTGTGTTTGAGGGGAGAAACCGACCATGTTGAACTTGCAGAGAGACTGTGGTGGTATACTTCCTGGGCAGTTTTAGGAATTTGTAAAGTAGTTTTGTGAGAACTTGATTTTGGCTTTATGCTCAGACTTTATTTTTCTTTATTTATTTTCAAACTTTAAACTTTTTATTTTGTATTTGGGTAGAGCTGATTGACAATGTTATGTCAGAGGAGCAGGAAAGGGACTCAGCCACACATACACATGTATCCATTCTCCTGAAAACCCCCTTCCCGTCCAGGCTGGCACATCACACTGAGCAGAGCTCCCTGTGCCGTACAGAACATCCTTGTTGGTTATCCATTTCAGATACACTGCTCAGACTTCAGAACCCGGCCACTGCGTAAGATACCACTCTGTTATTGTTGTTTATGTCCTAACATTTATTCTTTTTTTTTTTTTTTTTAAATGTGGACCATTTAAAAAATCTCCATTGAAGTTGTTGCAACATTGCTCCTGTTTTATGTTTTGGTTTTTTTGGTTGTGATGCATGTGGATTCTTAGCTCCCTGACCAGGGATAGAACCCTCACCCCCTGCATTGGAAGGGACCACCAGGGAAGTCCCTAACACCTATGCTCAAATCTTCAGATTAAAATTATATGTGAATATGATAAACAGAAACATTCAGGAAGACAACAGTCCTTTGCCTTATGTGCAGTCTCATTCTATTTCATTTTCCTTTTATAATATTAAATAACTTGTTTATATCTATTTCTTTATCCTTTGGTATGAAAGATTAGAATGCTACTGACAGGTTAAGGTGAAGATTGAGCATTGACCATTTCACTTAGCAACAGGGTGGCCATCTGTGACCTTGATGAGCAGTTTTGGTGGCGTTGGAGGGATACAGGCTTGACGGATGCATTGGTGAGAGGACAGGAAAAAGGAATCTGAGATAGTGAGTATAGACAACTCTTTCTAGGAATGTAACTTTAGAGGGGAGCAGAGAAATGGGACATTGGAGGGAGAAGGATGTGGAGTCAAGAGAAGTGTTTTGTTTTTGAGATGGGAGGAATATTTTGTATGTGTATTTGTATGTTGGTAAGAATTATGCAGCACCTCCCTGGGGGCCCAGTGGTTCAGAGTCCATCTGCTAATGCAGGGGTCAGGTTTGATCCCTGGTCCAGGCAGATTCCACATGCCGCAGGGCAACTGAGCCCATACGCCACAATTACTGAGCCCATGCTCCGTAACCAGAGAAGCCACTGCAATGAGAAGCCCACAGCTAGAGAGTGGCCACCACTCGCCGCAGCTTGAGAAAGCTCATGCACAGCAATGGAGACCCAGCGCAGCCAAAAAAAAGCGATGTGCAGAGGGGAAACTGATGAGGCAGGGAGGGACAGCCGCTGTAGCAGTGTCCTTAAGGAGGTGAGTGAGATGGACGAGGGCGTGAGAGTGGTGGCCCTTGCTAGTCGTGGGGACACTCCAAGTGTACTGACAGGTGGGAAGACAGTATAAAAATAGACACAGATAGTTAGGAGTCTGAAAATTCTCTTCCTTCGGTTGTTCTATTTTCTTTGAAAAAGAAACCAAGGTTGTAAATTGCAAGTGAGTAATAGAGGAGGAGGTGGGAGAAGTTTTGAGGAGAGAGTATGAGGTAGTCATCCCATCCTTTTTCCACAACCCCTTTGCATTCTGCCATGCAACCAAGGTTTCTGTGCTCTAGTTCAGTCGGTAAGGAATCTGCCTGCAATGCAGGAGACCTGGGTTCGATCCTGGGTTCAGGAAGATCCCCTGGAGAAGGAAATGGCAACCCACTCCAGTATTCTTGCCTGGAGAATCCCATGGACAGAGGAGCCCAGCAGGCTACAGACCATATGACTTGCAAGAGTCGGACACAACTTAGCGACTACACCACCACCACCCATATGTTGAACCTAGGAGTTGAAAATAAACAGCATTTGCCTTTTTTTGGCAATAAGCAGCATTTACAATGTGTTACTATCCTGTAAATAGGGCGGTGCAGAACTGGAACATCACTGACTCATTCCTGTGTGTTCAGAGGCCTGCCTCCCCAGCTCTGCAAAGGGGAGCGCTCCTGGTTTGGCGCAAGTTTGTAGTTCAAGCAGTAGATCTTTTATAACCCTCCACCAGGTGCTTACAATCATGCTTTATTTTAGTTTGCTTCACATTTGGACTGTTTATTATATCATTTTTTCTCTAGGTCTCTATATTTCCTTCTCCCGCCCCGCACCTTTCAGCTTGGTTTTATCGTCTCAGTCATTTCCCCCCAGTCATGCCATCTCTCCTCTTACACTTTCCCAGTTTGTGTGGGTTGTTCTCTGGGACCAGTGTGCTGGATCCTTTTGGGACTTCCTTTCCTTGCTCTTCTAGGGTGGACCTCTTGTCTGGCTCTCTGTATTCCTGTACAGTAAGTCCCCTACATATGTACAAGTTTGGTTCCAGCAGACTTCGCCTAGGTACCTAACTAACGCAGTTGGCTATATGATACTGTACTGTAATAAGTTTATAATACTTTTCACATAAATAATATGTAAAAAATAAAAATGAAAACATTTTAAATCTTATAGGACAGTACCTTGAAAAGTACAGTAATACAGTACAACACGGATTTCCCAGGTGGCGCAGTAGTAAAACAATTCACCTGCTAATGCAGGAGATCCAAGAGATGCCGGTTTAATCCCTGGATCGTGAAGATCCCCTGAAGGAGGAAATGGCAACCCACTCCAGTATTCTTGCCTGGGAAATCCCGTGGACGGAGGAGCCAGGCAGGCTACAGTCCGTGGGGTCGCAAAGAGTTAGAGCGGACGGGTCACACATGCACAGTACAGCAGCTGGCATACAGGGGCTAGTGCTTGCATCTTTGGAAGTTTGTGGCTGGAAGGCTTGTATGTAAGGGGACTTCTGTATTTCCGTTTGTCAATTTGTTGCCAAATATTCATGGGGAGTCAATTATCTGATTTCTCCTAGATTTAAAGATACTCTGCTCTCATTCATCATTGAGGTGTTCTTGATGGATGGGGTATACATTTCTGGGTTGAAAATTACTTTGTCTTAGAACTTGAAAGTACTGCCCTGTACGAATTTCCTATTGTTACTGCCAGAAATTCCCACAAGCTTGGTGGCTTAAAACAGCACAGATTTGTTATCTCATGTTTCTGGAGGTTAGAAGTCCTAAAACCCAGGTGTCAGCAGGGCTGTGCTTCTTCCAGAGACCCTTGGGGTGCTCCTGTTTCCTTGCTTTCTCCATAGTCTTGAGGCTGTCTGCATTCCTTGGCTCGTGGCTCCCTTCCATCTTTGATACCAGTGATCCCATCACACCAGGCGTTGCTTTTCTGACTTTGACCCTAACCACTTCTCTCTGGTAAGGACCTCATGTTTCCATTGGGCCCACCTGGCTAGTTCAGGCTGCTCTCCCGTTGCAGATCCTCAATTTAATCATACCCGCGAAGTCGTTTTGCCTGTTAGGTAACGTATTCACAGGTTCTGAGGGTTAGAATGTGGACATCTTTGGGGGCCATTGTTGAGCCTACTTTCTGTCATCCAGGTATTGTCCAAGAGACAGTGGTTGCCCGTTTGAGTCTCATTCCTTTGCTGGTGACTTGTTTTTGTTAGGGCTCTTCTCTTGATTTTCTGAAACTGCCTAAAGTGTTATCTAGCTGTGGTTCCTTTGTTATTCACTGTGCTGAGTACTTACTAGGCCCGTTTAGTCTGAAGACTGCATCATCCTTCAGTTTGGGGAAAATGTCTTTAATATTTGTTGAATAATTTTCTTTCCTCGTTATGTGTGCTCTCTTTTTTTGCAACTGTATTTTTAATAGCTTCTTTTGTTTTTTGAATGTTCCTTTTTGGGTAATTAGTGTACTTAAAGTATGTTATGTACATTTAAAGCTGTTTTATATTCACTTTAGTTCTTAAAAGTATTCCTATCTCTACCAGCTTTTCTGTTTACTCTCGACTTTTTTCTTCTCTTCTAAATTTTTATCCAAGTTATATCTGTATATAAAGAGTCAAGTAATTCTGTAAATTCTTATGATGAAAACTTATCTACTGACTGTACACTCCACCCCCTTGTCATAGCCCATTCTCCTAAAGCAGCAGTTACATTTTAAATTATTATTTTTTGAGTTCATGAGTTTATCTCTCAATCTCTAGTTGATGTATTTTTGTTCTTACTCGATCTTTCAGCTTTAGGCATTATTTATTGACTTCTCATTATGAAAATGAGGATTTAGGCCTGATTCCTTCTACAGTCATGCACACTGTCCCTTCCTGGTTATGTTGTAATTTGGTTAGATCAATAGTCAGTGTTTACATTATTATGTCTGTGTAAGCACTGTTCACAGCTGAGCCATGTAATATATATACCATGATTATTTTTCCTTTCCCACACACCATTTTGTTTTCTAGAGTTAATAATTGTTACATTTCTGTTTATTTGTTTTCTCTGCAGTCATTCAAGCCTGAACTTTTCTCTAGTTGTTTCAGTCTCCCCGCAAGATAATCAGTTGCATCAGATCTCCTGCCAGTTCTTCTTCCTAAAGAAGTCTTACCCAGAACTCTGTGTTTTGTCGCCTGTAATTTGATTTGTTTATTTTTTGGCTGCGCTGGGTCTGTGTTGCTGCATGTGGGCTTTCTCTTGCTGCTGTGAGTGGGGCTAGTCTTGGTTGTGGGGTGCGGGCTTCTCATGCAATGGACTCTGGTGGGGCGTGGACTCTAGAGCACGGGCTCGGTAGTTGTGGCGCACGGGCTCAGTTGCTCCACAGCACATGGGATCTTCCCGGACCAGGGATCAAACCTGGGTCTCCTGCTTTGGCAGGCAGATTCCTTACCACTGAGCCACCAGGGAAGACCTCCCAGAACCTTTTGACCTGCTCTAAGCTGGACCGTTGCCCTTCTCCAGGGCCTGGCCATCATGTGGGGATCCCCCTTCACCACCATCCTCAGGGTTACCTTCGCTTCCTGCTTCTGTGGATCTCCTAGTCAGGATTTTTCTTGGCTTGCTCCCTTACCTTGGTGAAGCAAATCTTCTAGTAGCTTGTTGAGAAAGAGTGGACAAGAGGAAAACACTTTTTACACCTTGATTGTGTGAAAGTCCCTTTACTCTATCATTACAATTGATTGACTTGCTGACTGTGTATAGATGTCTATAGAATATTCCCTTGCCTTCTCACCTTCTGAAGTTGCTGTTGATGAGTCCAAAGCCATTCTGATCTTTGATCTTACTGCTGATTTTTCCTCCCCATAAATTCTTTGTCCAAGGAACCTTGGAATTTCATGATGCTGTGCCTTGGCGTGGATGTGCAGGCCTTTTCAGCCTGGAGGCTCGTTTCTTTCAGTCCTGGGAAATTGTCTTGAAATTATTTTGTTAGTGATTTTCTTCCTTCTGTTTTCTCTTCTTTCTGGAAGGCCTGTCATTTGATGTTAGACTTTTCCTCTGATTTTCTTTCTGTTTTTTCCCTCAGTTTCCTAGTTCTTTTTGTCTTTTTTTTTTCTCCCCTCTCCCCACTTCCTAAGACATTTCTTCAGCTTTATTTCCTCATCTACTGAGTATTTTTATATCTTCTGTCATCCTTTAATTACTGTTACTTCTCTGGGGATTTGCCTGGTGTGTGTGTGTGTGTATATTTTTAAGAGTTCTTCTGGCATAGTCTGCTTCCTCCAAGCTGCTTGCTTTTGTTTTAACCTGGTTGTATTACGTTAGATGTTCTCCTCAAATACTTGGTGATCTTTTGTCTGCTGTTCACTTTCAACAGTGGGGTACTCAAAAGCTGATGAACAGTTTTCTGTGTTTGGGCAGGGCTCTTTGTCCGTGGTTTCTGTTGTAAAGTGATCTGTCTGGGCCGTGTGGGGAACACCCATGTTGGCATCTTCACATCTCGGCTTGTTATGGAGTCTTAGCTGCCAGAGGACTTCTAATCTCCTCCCTGGCTGCCAGCTTTGTAGGAGGCCAGTAGGCTGGAGGGGGTCTCAGCATTCAATCTGGAAACTACAGCTTATTCTTCCTGTTTGGAGAATTATACCCTTGCCTCAGCTGTGTCTGGTGTCCCCCTGTCCAGAGACGCTAATGTTTAACTCTCTTCAAAGGATAAACCTCTCAACTTCTGCCTAAGTAAAAGAGGTGTGTTGACCGTAGCCCTGCCTGCCTCTGGTCTTCTAGAGGTGCTGGTTCTTCAGTCTTGTGAGGGTGTGTTCATGGCCCATGGGGGGACTGCTTTCTGTTCTTCTCTACCGGCACCAGAGTCAGCTTGCTCAGGTTTGCTACGTCAGTTATTTGTCCATCTGCTTTTTCTTTTTTAACTGGTTTATTGAGGTATAATTGACATATATTGAACTGCATGCAGTTCCCATTTCTCTGCTCCCCTATAAAATATTCCCTGTAAGAGTCGTCTGTACGCACTGTCTTAAATTCCTTTCTCTTACTCTCTCGTGAATGCATTCCATCAAGCCCATGTCCTTCTCACTCCGCCAACACTGCTCATCAGATCACAGAAGACCATCGAGTTCCTGAGTTAAATGGCCAGTTCTCAGTCCTCATCTTACTTAACCTGTCAGCAGCTTCTGTACAGTTGGACCTCTGTGTACACTCATGAAGCCATTGCCAGGAGTCAGACACGGCTGAGCACACACACGCATGAAGCCATCACCACATCAAGATAATGAACGTATTCCTCATCCCCAGAAGTTCCTCAGCCACTTTGTAATCTCTCCTCCTTCTCCTCCCATCCCTCGGCAACCAAGAATCTATTCTCTGTCACTGTGGATGGATTTGCGTTTTCTAGAATTTTGTATAAATGGGATCATGCAGCTTATACTCTTTTGTCTGTCTTTCACTCAGTGTAGTTATTTGGAGACTCAGCCGTGCTTTTGCCTATGTCGTAGTTCACTGCCTGTAATCCCTGAGTAGTAGTCCATTATCTGGATATAGTATGTTTGCTTTGTTTTGTTTCTAGTTTTTAGCTGTTATGGATAAAGCTGCAGTGAACATTTGTGTGCATATTCTATGGATATATACTTCTGTGTCTCCTGAATGACTAAGAACGGAATGGCTAGGTCACATGGTAAATGTGTCTAATTTTCATAGAAACTGCCAAGCTGTTTTCTAAAGTGGTTAGACCATTTTACAATCCTACCAGCAGTGTATAAAAAATTCCACTTGCTTCATATCCTCATTAGCACTTGGCATGGTCTGTCTTTTTAATTTCAGACATTCTAATAATCGTATAGTCCATTGGCTTTTTAAGCTTCCAAAACTTAGTTGCTGTCATTCTCTCTCATCCAGGCATATCTCAGAGATATTACAGCTTTGTTTCCAAACCACTGCAGTTCACTTAAAGTGAATATTGCGATAAAGTGACTCACATGAATTCTCTGGTTGCCAAGTGCATATAAAAGTTCAGTGCAGTTCAGTTGCTGAGTTGTGTGCAACTCTTTGCGACCCCATGGACTGCAGCACACCAGGCTTCCCTGTCCTTCACCATCTCCTGGAATTGGCTCAAACTCATGCAGTTGAGTTGGTGATGGTATCTAACCATCTCATCCTCACTAGTCCCCTTCTCCTCGTACCTTCAGTCTTTCCCAGCATCAGAGTCTTTTCCAGTGAGTCTGCTGTTCACATCAGGTGACCAAAGCTTCAGTGTCAGCATCAGTCCTTCCGATGAATGTTCTGGGTTGATTTCCTTTAGGATTGACTGCTTTGATCTCCCTGCTGTCCGAGGGACTCTCAAGAGTCTCCTCCAGCACCACAGTATGAAAGCATTAATTCTTCAGCATTCAGCCTTTATGGTCTCTCACATCCTTACATAACTACCAAAAAGTTATGTATATACTATACTATTAAGTGTACAGTAGCATTATGTCTAAAAAAACTACATACCTTAATTAAAAAATACTTTAGTGCTAAAAAACACTAACCATCATCTGAACCTTCAGTGACTCATAATCTTTTTGCTGGTTAGGGTCCTGCCATGATGTCGATGGCTGCTGCCTGATCAGAGTAGGGGTTGCTAAAGACTGGAGTGGTTGTGGCACTTTCTTAAAATAAGACAACAATGAAGCTTGCCACATCAATTGACTTTTCCTTTCACGAATGGTTTCTCTGTAGCATGCAGTGCTGTTTGATGGCATTTTATTCACAGTAGAACTTTCAGAATTGGAGTCAGTCCTCTCAAACCCACCTACTGCTTTATCAACTAAGTTCATGTCGTATTCTAAATCCTTTGTTGTCATTTCAACAATCAATGAAGTCCACCATCTTTTATGGACATGGTTTGTAGCACCCCAAAGTAATGACAATAGTAGCATCAAAGATCACTGATCGCAGATCCCGTAACAAATATAATAGTGATGGAAGCATTTGAAATACTGTAAGAACTGCCAAACTGACAGAGACACAAGGTGAACAAATGCTATTGGAAAATGATGCTCAATGCAGGGTTGCCACAAACCTTCAATTTGTAAAAAACATAGTATCGGCAAAGTGCGATGAAACAAGGTATGCTTGAACTTGATCCTTCTTTTGTGGGTTTTTCCTTTTATATTTACTTTTAGCCAGTAGAATAGAATAGTGAGTTCAAAATTAGATTCACACAAATACAGGCAATTGGTTTTTTACAAAGGTACAAAGTCAGTGAGTGGGGAGAAAATAGTCTTTTCAACAGGTTATGCTAAAACAGTAGTACATTCATTGGCAAAGAAAAAAAATAAACTATAGCTCATACTTTATACAAAAATTAACACAAAATAGGTCATTGACTTGCGTGTAAAATGCAAAACTGTATAGTGTTTTGAAGAACATGTGGGAGAAAAATCGTCCTGATCTTTGGTTAGAGTTCTTAAATCATCAAAAGCGTAATCCATAAAAGAACAAATTGATGATTAGGCTAAATCAGAATTAAATCTTCTGCTCTGTGAAAGACGCATTAACAGAATGAAGAGACAAGCTACAGACCAAAGGAAAGTATTTGCAAATCACACACAATAAAGGATTTATGTCTGGAATATATAAAGAACTCTCAAACCCAAGAATAGAAAATACTCTTAAAAAAAAAAAGGCAAAATATTTGAACAGAAACAAGGAAGATATAGGATGACAAATAAGCACATGAAAAGATGTTTATTTAACATAATCATTAAAATCACAAGGAGATGCCCCTGTATACCTATTACCATGACTAAAAGCGAATACCTAACAACATCAAGTGTCAGCAAGGGTGCAGAGCAACTGGAACTTCCTTGCATTGCTGGTGGGAATGCAAAACGGTCTAGCCATTTTGTAAGAAAGCTTAGCAGTTTTTTTTTTTTTTTTTTTTTAATAAAGTTAAATGTGTGATGACCAGCAGTCCTCCTCTTAGATATTTTCCCTAGAGAAATGGAAACATACATCCACATACAGACTTGAATGTATGTGTTTATAGCAGCATTAATTATAATCACCAAAAACTTTGGAAACCGCTCAGATGTCCTTCAGTAGGCAAATGGATAAACTGTGGTTTATTCTTCAGCAATAAAAAGCAGAATATTGATAAAAGGCAGAATTGTGGATGAATCTAAAGGTATGCTAGTGAAAGACGCCAGTCTCAAAAGATTGTATACATTAACGTTCCCTCTATATGACATTTTGGAAACAGTAAGACTAAAGGGACGGAGAACAGATCAGTGATGGGCGGAGGTTAGGGGTGGGGGAAGGGCTTGACGACCAAAGGGGCAACCTTGCTTTCTTCTTTGTTTCCTGTATGTTTCTGTTCACCTCTTCAGTAGCCTCATTTCTTCCTTTAAAAAATGATTTATTTATTTGTGGCTGCATGGAGTCTTAACTGTAGCACAGTTCTCTAGTCAAGGCACCCAGGCTCAGTAGTTGCAGTGAGCAAGCTTAGCTGCCCTGCAGCGTGTGGGATCTTAGTTCTCCAACCAGGGTTCGAACCCATGTCCCCTGCACTGGAAGGCAGTTTTTTAACCACTAGACCACCAGGAAGTCCTAACCTCATTTCCTTGGAGTGTTTCCCATCTGTTTTGCCAGTGGCTTGCCTCTGAACCCTTCAGCTTGGCTGGTTTGAGAACATTTTGCTTGGACTGAAGGAGTCGTGTAAATAGTTGTGTGCTTATTCCCATATCACTCTGGGAATATCTCTTATGGTAATGGGTACATGATACAGTACTTCTCAGGGTGGAGGAATGGGCTGCATCAACCTAGAGTGTCATTTTCGCCTGAAAAATATATCTCTGGTACTAAAAACTTACCCAGGAGAGAATAATAGATGACACAGAGCTTCTAGATTTTGATGTGGGTTAGAACTGAAAAATGAGATGTCTTTAAACTCCTTTCCCTTTTCTTCTCTGATAAGTGATATAATGTGGTTTGGACACTCAGAGATTCCTGAGATTCCAGGTTCTGGTTGATGATTTACTGCAAAATTGCTTATAAATTGAAGTAGAAAATGTTTTGCAGACCTGGCAGCTTTCTGGCTTCACACCCATTTGTCACCCAGCATTTCCCTTTGTGTATAGAACAAGAATTAATTAGGCTGCACTGCAGGAAAAGTTTATGGCTATAATTTATATAGGATGAATTTCTTTTAAAGAGACAGCATTGTTTCGTTACCCCTATATACATATAAGTGTGTGTATATATAAAGTAGGTTTTTTCCCCTTAAAGCAGTGTCTGTGAGCCTTTGGAGTGAAAACTCATTTTTCTGCTTAACGCTAGACGTTGGTGGAATAGATGCTTTTATGGTGATTGCTTTTTGATGAAACCGTTGGGGTTTTTGTTTCTCATTTTTAAAATCATTGTATACTAGGGAGCGGGTCTCAGTTTTAGGTTTGTGTTTTTAGACATTGGTCAGACTTGTCTGGTTTCCAAAGCTTTGTATTCTTTTGGTTTCTTGGAAGACTTTTTTTTTTTAGGGTCTTGCTCATTCAATTAATGTTTTCATAATCAATGCAAGTCAGAACTTGCAATTTGTTCCTGATTTGCACATTAAAGAGCTCCATTAATTAAGAATCCTGGTGTTTGGCATGTTCCCGCAGGATCTGTGCATTATTTACATGGTAAAAGTGCAGGATGCAAGTTTTCCCTGTTGTAGTGGCAATTGCTGTTAATCCTGCTTTTTCTTTCTTGCCTTTAAAAAAAAAAAAAAACCGGTTTTTTTTGGCTTTCCAATAACAATTCACAACTCATTGAAACTCCTTGGGGATACATTGTACCAAAACTGGAACAAGTGATCCAAATGAGGGGCCACAGAAAGAGCAGAAAGTAAATCCTTTGTTTAAAGGGAAAAAAAACCTCTGAAAGAGGTAGATTCTCTGTGTTTGGTTTTCGTTGGATGTTTCACTTGGCTAAAGGTGAAAGTGTAGTTCTGTTTACTCTGAATTTGCAGATTACGACCCTCCCCATAATAGTAGTTGTATTGATAAATGTGGTTGCCTTTCATAACCCAAATAACCCAAACATTTAGATGAACGTACACCCTATGCTTATGTCAAGTAAGCTGTTTTATAATATTCCAGTTTTGAGTTTTTCAGTTTTTTTCATGAAATCACTTTCCAGAGTGTTTCCTGGTACCATTTCTTTTGGAAGCCTTGGTCAAAGCTGGAAGGGTCTCCATCCTGATACATTAGATGGTGTAAAAGCAGTTGGAAATGTGAAATCAGATCACTGGTTAGCAGGTTCCTGCTTTCCAGTTTGATCTGTGGCCAGTGCTTACCCTACTCATAATGTATTTCCCCAGGAATAGCTAGTCCATCTTTAAATGTACTATGAGAAGCTGCAAAGCATTTTTTGAATTAGTGGAGACATTCTTTTTCCCCTGGTATTTATGAAACTTGTTAGGGATTTTATGAGACTTAATTTAATTTGTCCTTTTACTACTCTTCCATTACATTATATATGTAAACTCTTTGCATATATCTTTGTGTATATAAGGTATATATAAAATCTTCACTGTAAAAAAAAAAAGCACAAACAGTGGAGATGTAGGTAAAAGAATAAGTTGAAAGTTTTTCCACTCTCCCAAATCCTTCTTCCTCCTTCCCAGATAAAACAATGGGGTGGGGTGTGTATTCTTCCAGACATTTATTTATTTAAATATTATTTTAATATTTATTTATTTTCTTTGCTATACTTCTCTTTCCATTAAATGTTAATGGACATTTGACAAGGAGAAGAGATTAGGGAGAAGGTGGTATGGGGGAAAAAAGGCTATTATGCTGCTGTTGTTTAGTTGCTCTGTGAGGTTTCTGACTCTTCGCAACCCCATGGACAGCAGCCCTCCAGGCTCTTCTGTCCATGGCATTCTCCAGGCCAGAATCCTGGAGTGGGTTGCCATTTCCTCACCAACTATTGTTACTTACAAATTTTTTTAGAGAAAGTCATTATGTCACAATACCTTTAAGATATAATTCTCTCATAATTATTCCGGAGAAGGCACTGGCACCCCCACTCCAGTACTCTTGCCTGGAAAATCCCATGGATGGAGGAGCATGTGGGCTGCCGTCCATGGGGTCCTGAAGAGTCGGACACGACCAAGTGACTTCACTTTCACTTTTCACTTTTATACACTGGAGAAGGAAATGGCAACCCACTCCAGTGTTCTTGCCTGGAGAATCCAAGGGAAGGCGGGCCTGATGGGCTGTCGTCTATGGGGTCGCACAGAGTCAGACACGACTGAAGTGACTTAGCAGCTTAGCAGCATAATTATTCTATTTATTGTTGTTGTCATTAAGTCGCTGAATCATATCTGTCTCTTTGTGACCCCATAGACTACAGCTTGCCAGGCTCTTCTGTCCATGGGATTTCCCAGGCAAGAATACTGGAGTGGGTTGCCATTTCCGTCTCCCAGGGATCTTCCCAACCCAGGAATTGAACTCACATCTCCTGCATGGGCAGGCAGATTCTTTACGGCTGACACACCAAGAGGTGTGTTATTAGCTGTCCCCGAATAAGTTTGCACATATGAGTTGCTTTGAATGTTTGTTATGCTTGGACTGCACCTGACTTTAGTGTGAGTTCTTTGGTAATTTTTAATGAGCTCTCATGTAATATTGATTATTTTGCTTGGCGTTTAGTCTCAGATCTACCAGATTCTGTTTTTCTTGAGGCTGTTGAGTAAATCTGCCTCTGGCTAAATCCAAAATGCTGCTATTTTAAGAAGAGTTTTTGCTAGAATAAGAGTTTTTGCTAGCTATTCATACTCTCGTGCAAGGAAAATTTTTACAGGTAGAGAGGCTGTTCAGATCATCTTAAAGATTCTTACATCCTTAAGATGGCACATAGTCCATACTACACCCATGTCAGCAGTGGTGAGGGTTTGGAGGGAGGGCAGAGACAGATGTGCTAACTCAGATAATTAGAAAGCATTTCCGGTGACTTCAGTAGACTCATGAGATAGAAGAGAAGAGCATGAGTGAAAAGAAATCAAATGCGACGTTTTGAGAATCGGGATGAGTAACTTACTTCTGTTTTGGTGTTTTATTGCAGGTACAATGCTAGATGCCTCTGTCCCGTGAAAAATAATAAAGATGCCTCCCATTTGTTAGTTGGCACTTTTCCCCATGCACTGTGTTGTTTTTTAAAACATTATTTATTTGACTATGCCAGGTCTTAGTTGTGACTTGCGGGCTCTAGTTCCCTGACAAGGGATTAATTCGGGCCCCCTGCATTGGGAGCATGGAGTCTTAGCCACTGGACCACCAGAGAAGTCCCCATGAAGTTCTTTATCAATATCTCGTTTAGTTCTCATTCTCATTTAGTTCTGTCTGCAGCCTGTGAAATATAACTCTGTTGTACAGAAGAAGAAATCAACTCTCTAAGAGGTTGGAGTGACCTGATCAAGGTCACACAGTCAGAGGCAAGGCCAGTAAGAGGTCTGTTTTGCTTCACAACCTCTGCTCTAGGCCATCACTATGCACAGAGTTTAATGCTAAACAGTGTTCCTCCCTCTCCACTACCCTTTAAAAGAAACTGTGAGGGAATAGATAAAGTGCCAAAGCTTAAAGGAATTAAGGCAGGAGAGATATGGAGATGAATTTGTAATAAGACAGAAGGCTTAGAGTGAGTAGTAAATGTAACCTTCAATTTTTCTAAAGATACTTTTTCAGTAGAGAGGAGGGCCCTTGGTTAATCATCTGATCCACTCCCTCCCCTTATGCAGGTAAGCTTTTTTTAAGTGATGAAGAAATAGACAAATGTGTTTTTCTTATTATATATGTGCTACATATTCATTATATAAAATTTAGAAAATGGTCAAGTGAAAGTAAGGAAGTATTCTTCCTCAGTCTGAGCAGTAGAGTTATGTACTTTTAAAATTTTGGTATATGGTATAAATATTTTCTAGTTTTCTTCTCCCGCCGTTGAGTGTATAGGACAAAAGTGGAACAGTATTCTATATTCTGTTTTGCAGTCTATTTTCTTCTACTTAACAGAGATCATGAATATTTTTCCATGTCATTAAATATTGTTCTACAGCATTATTTTTAATGGCAGCATAGACTTTCCATCATATGGGTAGTTTAACTAGTTCTTTATTGTTGGACATTTGGATTGTTTCCAGTTTTTCATCTTTATAAATAATGCAGTAAACATTATTGTTAGTAAATCTTTACTCACATCTGTGATTACTTTGTTTCATAAAATAAATTTCTAGATGTGGAATTAGTATGTGTTCGAGGATATACACGGTTTTAAGGCATTTGATCTTTATGGCCAAGTTGCCCTCCAGAAATGGTGGATCAGTTCACATTCTCACCTTCTTTATATGAATGTTATATGAATGCCTTATCAATATTGACTATTACAGTGTTATTTCATCTTTATCACTTTGATAGGTGGAAAATGATCTCTGCTTTTTTTAATTTACATTTTACAAAATTTACAGTTCCCAATGTTTAATGAGGGTAAATAATTTTCTTTCATTCATTGGCCCTTGGTATTTCTTTTGTGAATCATGCAGGGAAAGTCTTATTTTATTTTTATATTGTTATTTGAAATTTTTTCTTATTTTTGGGGTTGTATCGGGTTTTCATTGCTGCACTTGGGCTCTCCCTACTTGCCGTGAGCAGGGGCTACTCTTTGTTATGGTGCTTGGGCTTCTCATTGTGGTGGTGTCTCTTATTGGGAAGCACAGGCTCAGTAGTTGTGACCCATTGGCCAAGTTGTTCCTTGGCATTCGGAATGTTCCCCGACCAGGGATCAAACCTAGCTCCCCTGCATTGATGGGCAGATTTTTAACCACTGGACCACCTGGGAAAATTTTAAATTACTTCTAAGGATGTGTGGTCTTCCTTTTCAGTCAACTATACAGCCACTTCTAATTTCTCCTGCTTTTATTTTAATGTTTCTTTTCATTCGATTATTTTGTTGATAGGAAGAATTCTATCTACCTCAGAAGACCTCTTTGTATTCTTGAATTTATTTATTTAGCCTTTTTTTCATTGTTTTGTATTTTGATTGTGCTGCACTGCATGTGGAATCTTAGTTTCCCAACCAGGGACTGAGCCCACATCGCCAGCAATGGAAGCATGGAGTCTTAACCACTGGACCCCAGGGAAGTCCTTATTTCATCTTAATCAGTTTTTAAAGAAAATTATACAAGTGAAGTTTGTTTGTAGTAAAAAAATTTTTTTTTCAAACAGTGCTGATTATCCCTCTCCTTGTGACCTAACAGTTCTGAAATATGTAACAGAGACTTGAAAGTGCTTTTTTTCCTTCCTATTATTAGTGCTCTTCACAGAGAACTGTCTGTAGAAGTTTGGTGTATATCTTTGCACATATATGTGTGTTTAGTTGTTCAGTTGTGTCCTACTCTTTGTGACCCCATGAACTGTAGCCAGACAGACTCCTCTGTCCATGGGGTTCTCCAGGCCAGAACACTGGAGTGGGCTGCCATTCCCTTCTCTAGGGGATCTTCCCAACCCAGGGATTGAACCTGGGTCTCCTTCACTGCAGGCGAATTCTTGACCATCTGAGCCATCAGGGAAGCCCTATTCTTCTGGATACTTTATGTCAATTTAAAATTTTGTAAACTATAAATGAGATCATATGGATACATTGAACTAGAACCATCTTCTCATGTTGATAAATATGTCTTATCTGTTCTTTCTTTTAAAAAATGCTATCTATTTTCATTTTCTTTTTCCTGAAATACTTCAAAGTAATCATCAGCATGTCATTTTGCTTCTAAACACTTCTGTAAGTGGCTCTAAAAAAAAAAGACTGTTTCTTACATAGCACTATCATCTCATCTAACCAAATCAATACTTTCTAGCAGTCCTAAATAATATGTCCACTTTGTGCTCAAATTACTTCAGTTATCCCTCAAAATATTTATGGTTTAGTGCATTCAAACCAAATTCTATGTATACTTATCCTTTTCAGCAACTGCCCGGAAAGTTATCTGGGTAAACTAAATTGATTTAACCAATCCCCTGTAAATGGGCACTTAAGATGTTTGCCTGTTTTTACCTATTATAAATAGTGCTAACCAAATAGGAAAAGGAGTACGTCAAGGCTGTATATTGTCACTCTGCTTGTTTAACTTGTATACAGAGTACATCATGAGAAACACTGGGCTGGAAGAAGCACAGGCTAGAATCAAGATTGCCGGGAGAAATATCAATAACCTCAGATATGCAGATGACACCACCCTTATGGCAGAAAGTGAAGAGGAACTAAAAAGCCTCTTGATGAAAGTGAAAGAGGAAAGTGAAAAATTGGCTTAAAGCTCAACATTCAGAAAACAAAGATCATGGCATCTGGTCCCATCACTTCATGGGGAATGGAAGGGGAAACAGTGGAAACAGTGTCAGACTTTATTTTTCTGGGCTCCAAAATCACTGCAAATGGTGACTGCAGCCATAAAATTAAAAGACGCTTACTCCTTGGAAGGAAAATTATGACCAACCTAGATAGCCCTGGGTGTTCCTTGGAAGGACTGATGCTAAAGCTGAAACTCCAGTACTTTGGCCACCTCATGCGAAGAGTTGACTCATTGGAAAAGACTCTGATGCTGGGAGGGATTGGGGGCAGGAGGAGAAGGGGACGACCGAGGATGAGATGGCTGGATGGCATCACCGACTCAATGGACATGAGTTTGGGTAAACTCCAGGAGTTGGTGATGGACAGGGAGGCCTGGCGTGCTGCAATTCATGAGGTTGCAAAGAGTCAGACACGACTGAGCAACTGAACTGAACTGAAACAGATAACATTTTTGTACACATCTCTTTGCTTTCATATCTGATTAGTTCTCTAGGATTAATTTCTAGAAGTGGAATCATAGGGTCAGGAGGTGTGTGAGTGTACAGCTTTGATACATTTTGCCAAGTTGCTTTCTGGATCTGTTGTACTAATTAAACACTTATCAGCTGTGCATGATAAGGGCCTCACATTCTTGCAAACATCAAGCACGATCAGAAAACTATCACAATGTGATATATTTTTTTAAGTGAGGCTGAGCAATTTTTTTTTTTAATGTATTTGGCCATTTGAATTTTGGAGACTGTTAATCCGTTTCTTAGCATCTTCCTTTTCGGGTTAAGCAAATATTCTTATATCTTGCCTTACAGGACCTGCTTTTCATCTGTATGATCTAGGCCTTCTTTAGTTTCTCCACTTTGTTTTTTTCAACTGTGGGAATCAAATCTAGATACAACATTTTAATAGAAACTCACTAATGTGTTTTTTTTTTTAATTGTGCTAACTGAGGAGGATAGTTATGTCATTTTTTTGGAATTGAAATTTCCTGTCACTTTGTCTCCCAGTTGGTTTAAATACATAACCCATATGGGTACATTGATCTAGAAAATGAAAAATGTGCAGTTTCTTTTATTTATTTATTGTTTGCAGTTTCTTTTTTAAAGCTTGTGATAGTGTTCATTTCCTTTATCTGTGATATAGGTGATATAATGATATAATCTGTGATAATGGTGATATAATAATAGTGCCCACCTGAAAAGATTGTCATGAGGACTTAAATAAGTTAATACATGAAAAGTGCTCAGGTTATTGCCTGGTACTTAGTAGGTCCTTAATATGTGTTAGCTTTTAATTTTAATGGTGGTAATAGTTTTTTCCTAGGCTATAGCTCCATGGCCACAGTATTTGTTTCCCTCTTCATAAAAGGGCTATGTAAATAAATAATGGTACTATACTTATAGTCAGACTTCCCTGGTGGCTCAGATGATAAAGCATTTGTGTACAATGCAGGAGACTGGGGTTCAATCCCTGGGTGGGGAAGATCCTCTGGAGAAGGAAATGGCAACTTGCTCTAGTACTCTTGCCTGGAAAATCGCATGGGAGGAGTCTGGTAGGCTGCAGTCCATGGGGTCGCAAAGAGTCGGACACGACTGAACAACTTCACTTCATTTCATACTTAATACTCACTGAAATGACTTAGCACGCACACACACACACTTGTAGTAAGTTCTTTGGAGATTTAAAGTACACACACAAAATACATGGCAGGAAAAATATTAAGACATCATTTTTCTTCAGTTATTCATTCAGCAACCTGAAGTCTGCCATTTGCCAGCACCCAGTTTGCCAAGGCTGAGCAGTTCAGTCTCTGCCTCAGAACATTGACAGAGAGGTGTGGGGATAGGTAAACCGCTGTTAAAGCATCATTTAAATGTTATTACATGAAAGCAACCTCTCAACATGTTTCATTTTGGGGTTGATAAATAAACAATGCTTACCGTCACTAATATGAAAAGGGACTTAAATAACATAATCTTTTACTTTCTTGTTTTTTTTTAATGATGAATTTGGCTGTGCTGGGTCTTGGTTGCAGCCTGCAGGATCTTTAGTTGCAGCATGCAAACTCTTAGTTGCAGCACGTGGGAAGCTAGTTTCCTGGCCAGGGATCGAATCTCGACCCCTTGCATTGCAAACACAAAGTCTTAGCCACTAGACTACCAGGGAAGTCCCTGTCTTTTATATAAAAATAAAAGTCATCAGCCTTTTGTTTCCTGGGCTTCAGTTTATTCAAGTGGCAATAATGACAGTTTTCATGGGAGTGCATTGTAACATGCCTAACAAAAATTGCTAATTAGTTTCAGGTATGTAAGTTCTGAAATCTGATACAATATAGTTGATATGTTCAAATGAGGGAGAAGTTAAGTTTGATTACCTTCCTTCCATTGACAGAAAGGCGGTTTCCTGAGGACACACAATATTGAAAACAGCAAACAGGGAGTCCACATTTTGTCAGCGTCTGGATTTGGAAATGGCAGTGTAGTTAGATGTTCTTTCATCTGACTTGGGCATCATTTCTTTGGAATTGAAATATTTTTAGAGGGCTTCTCATGGCCAAAAGGTGTGTTAGCTGCTAGGGTGATGGTATGCACTCTGTGTCTCAAGGAGCTTACAGCATACACAGCACAATGTGTATTATAGCAGTGATGTGAAGGATACTGGAAGAGAAAGGAGTAACTGCGTGGGAATCCCTGTCTCCAGACCCATTCTGTACAGAGACTTTGGGCACTTGGCTCAGGACATTTCACTACCTAAAAGGCTGTTTATTTAAAGGCTTTTTAAATATGACAGAATCAAACTATTTTACATGAAATAGAAGGTTACTTGCATTGTGGTCCTAATTTTATTTTTAATACGTTTCTTTACTTCAGAGTTTACTTTAAATTTTAACTGTATTTTAAATCACAAGTATAATACGTGATATCAAAATATTCAAACAGTTCAAAAGTGTATCTGATAAAAAGGAAAATATCCGCAGCTTCCCTGAGTGACTCCTATTAGACAGTTTATAAACAGTTCCTTGTAAAAAAACTTGGATTTTAAGTACCTCATGCTCTGGGCATTTCCCCTTTTCCGTTTAAAGGGGGAAAATAAATTTCCCTTTTCAGAGAAGTCCTCTGGAACAATGGAGGTTGTCTAGGAACAGTGAAATGGAAGGTAGCTAGTAGATTTCGGGAAGTCCATTGATCAGTCAGATTGCTGTGTCCTGTAGGGCTTTTTAAGGATTTATTGACACACTTCATCAAGGTATTTGAGAGAGCATTCAGGGAAACCTACGAAATTCTACAATTCTTTTCCCTCCCTTATAAATTCATGCCTGGTCAGAAATTACAGCTTGAGTGGGATGTCCCTCCACAGAACTCAAACGCACACTATCTATCATGTTACTTAGGACGGCAGTAATGTAAAATGGGAAGGATTTTTTCCTTTTGGTTTCTTTCTGTGAAGGGGCTCACCCAGCATATTTTATCCTCTGTCTCTCCATCTCTCTCTTATTTCAACTTCCACTTACTCCCCAATTCCCCACATCATTCTCTTAAGAGAAAAAAAATAAATTTTGTCCACTGAGTCCTCTTTCTTATTTGATTTAAAAGGTCTTGCGTTGAATGTTTCTCACAAAAACACTTTGCATTCAGAATTAGCCCATCGAATCGTTTCTGCCACAGACCTCTGCACAGGCTGTGTGCCTTCCACTGTGGGGCCCCCCGAGGTCAGAAAACCCAAGGCTGCCTTTGGTTTAGTTGTCATGATTTTAGAATATAAGTCCCCACGCCCTGCTTTGAAAAGTTATCCTGGTGGTGATTTTGTACCATAAAAAAAAAAAAAATCCTACTTTTGGTTCACACAACCGACCAACCAACACAGTGGGACAGAACTCCTTCTGCTATTCCAGTCAAAACGACGGTCCTCCCAAGAGCACATTCATTTCTCTAAACCAGGGGGTATGTATGTGCCAGTTCCTAGGAGCGACAGGAGACATGGGTTCAGTCCCTGGGTCAGGAAGATCCCCTGGAGGAGGCAATGGCAACGCACTCCAGTATTCTTGCCTGAAAATCCTATGGACAGAGGAGCCTGGCAGGCTACAGTCCATGAGGTTGCGGAGTCGGACCCGATTTAGCAACGAAACAAAAACAACAACGACACATCTCTATATGTGTACACCTACATGAGTGTATAAGAATTCTACTTGGGCTCACATTGGAAATGATACGACTCATCCACATGGTGGATGTTAAGGAATCTGTAACCTGCAGTGCTCTGTCTTAGTGGTAACGCCATCCTGCTTTTGGAATATAGAACAAGCCCAAACAGTAATACTGACAGAATTCGGAATTATGATACAGTGGAGCCTTCACGTAATTCTTTGTTGAAGAAGTTAGGGCCTAAATGTTAAGGCTTATTGTTATTCCGAGTTGATAATCTCTGCCTTGCTTTAATAATTTTTCCTCATGCCTGGGTAGCCTGCGAGTTGCACAATAATCACTCACACAGCTTTGTAATCAATGCCCAAAGTAATAGGATTCCTCTGGCCACCGGCAATTAATAAATTTGTGTCTTTTTTAAAACACTAGCAAGTCGGGCCTGAAATACGACTGACTGGCTCTCCTCATTTGCATATTTATTGCAGTGGAAAAATTCTTACCAGATGATTGATGCCGGGCCTGCCTCTTGAATTCCAAGCAGCACGTTATTATGAAATGAAAAATGCCGGCCATACAGTTGATTAAAGTTGAAGACAGTGGAATCGGTGTTTTTTAAGATTGTGGGAGAATTAAAGGCATATTTTAATAGATGTTGACAAGAAGTGAACTAACAAAAGCAAAGCAAAGGATTTGCTTGAAAAGATTTAATCAAACGTCTTTCTGGGGGGATTAATTGCCGGGGATGACTAGTGCAAGTGGCAGGCTTGTGTGGATTTGAATGAAAAGTATTGTTCTCAGGCCAATACAGCATGTGTCATTTTGACCTATAGTTTAGCTGTAGTTCTAGAGTTACTTTGGAAGAAGGCGGGAGGTGGGGGAACTCTTCTTGCAATCTGTACCTTCTAGCTCAATGTATATATCTGGGAATAGAGGAATGTAGGCGTTTATATACTCGCACGTAAATAATTGTATGTTTGCATATTTGCTTTAAAAACAATGGTGTGGATATTTAAAAACTGATAAGGTGAGCTTTATTTTACTTTATACATTTGCTGTCCCCATTGCCCTCCATCTCCTCACCAGAAGTTTTACTTACTGGTTTATAATCTAATTAACGAACTGTGTGCCCATGTCAAAACTTATTCTCTGCCTCCAGTTTTGTTTATGTTGAACAGCCTAGATGAATCAAGGAAAAAAATAAAGCTGTTAGGTGAAAATGGTTTTTAGATTGGTGACATTTTATATATAGAATGCTTGCATATGGGCAGCATGTAAATGAATACTTAATGTGGGAATGTATGAATACTAGTTCTGTCTTAGCACTGTAGATCACAGCAAGCAGAGCCCAAGATTTTTGCTGTGTGAAAGATGCCGATTTTGTAATAGTAATATACTTTCTATTTTATAGCATTTAAACATTTGCAGCATACCTTAATATATACAAGCATTTGTTATTTTTCGCCTTAGTTCTGCAAGATAACCAGGCAAAGGATTATCTGCATGGTGTAGATGAGATCATTGAGACTCGAAGAGATTAAATGGGGGGTCCACTCAGTGGAAAATGACTAGTTAGGGACAGTTTCTATTAAAATCCAGGGCTCCTAGCCCTCAGTAAAATACTATTTCCATTTGTTCTTTACTTGAGAAATTATTTCTAAGGCTGGTGCCCAGGTGCTTAGTTTGAGTCTTGGTAATAAGGTCAGTCATGTGTCCTTCTTAATCTCCTCTTAAGGCAAAGGCCTCTGTAAATGGACCAGGTAGGACAAAATAAACATATATGTCCTTGGCAGTCTCCATTTGTTTTGTGGCCACGTGCCAGGAGGGAGAGAGAAGAAAGTATATGTGTATCTCTGCTGCTTTTCTTAGCTTTGAACTCTGGCAGAGAAACTAGAGGTGAATTAGAAAGTGTTGATTCCATTCCCTTGATCATTTATAGGGTTGAACAAATGGATTCAACTTTGTACGAGTGATAGAGTTCTTTGGTTTGGTTCGGTTTTGTCTGAGGCTGGGAAGAACGCACTATGGGATCTGAGCCTTCCCTTTCCTCACCCTGGTCAACTGTGGCTTCGAGGGGGCCTGCTGCGTCCAGCAGAGGATTGCTCATTGTTTCTTCAGGTTTTACATAAAACTTCACTGGAAGGAAATGTGACCGTAATACTGCAAAGAAACGAGAATTGGGTTCTGGCTTCTAAGTCTCTTTACAGGAGGTTGTCCATGTATTGACCACTGATGACTTGACTTTGATAAACTTTTTTTTTTTTGGGTGGTGATGGTAGTTAGAAGCACAGAATTGCAGATTTCATCTCTGGTAGGTCTCCTGACACTTTGATGCATGGTGGTGCTATCCCTGAATGGAGCTTAAATACTTCAGGGCTACTTTCTGACTGGGTGAAGGGGTGTATAAAATGACGACGTTTGAGAGAGTATTAACAGAAAGGCACACTTTGATTTACTGATATTGGCTCTCTGCCTTCTCGTTGGATTGATATGCTGTCTAATATATCTGCAATGGATTTTTTTTAACTGACTTGAACAAAATAAAAGGGCTTGTATAGCTACTTGAAAGTGGCTCTTAAAAGTAGTAGTCTCTGTGTTGGATGTTTTCACAATTCTTGGTTATGTTACATGTGAGAGTCAAATTATGACTTGCTTGTTGGGGGCAAGCAGCCATAAACGTTATGGACTGCTTTGCAACTGCTTCTCTGCATGGTTCTTGATCTCCTATTTTAGATCATGGACATGTGGTACCTGGAGGAAGTAAGGGACAGGCACTTGTTTTTCCTGTTCTTATAATTATTTTTTATTGTGGCAAAAAGATACATAGCATGAAAATTACCATTCTAAGTGTACAGTACAATAGTGTTAAGTATATTTACATTGTTGTACATCCAATTGCCAGAATTTTTGATTTTGTGAAATTAAAACCCTGTACCCAGTAAAAAACAATTCTCCATTTCCCTCTCCCCCAACCCTGACATGCACCATTCGCCTCTCTGTTTTCATGAATTCGACTACTCTAGATACCTCGGTTAAGTGGGATGATACAGTATTTGTCCTTCTGTGACTGACTTATTTCACTTCGCACAGCATCCTCAGGGCTCATCCATGTTGTAGCATGTGTCAGAATTCCTCTCCTTTTTAAGGCTGAATAACATTCCGTTGTTCTTTAGACTAGCCGTCTGTGTAGAGATAGAGTGGGGAGTAGAGTTATTATTACTTCAGCCTTAGGAATTAGTTAAGTATTTCTAAAAATTGTGGTAAAATATATATGGCATAAAATTGACTGTTTTTAACCATTTTAAAGAGTACAGCTCAGTCGCCAGTACATTCACCTTGTCCTGCCACCATCATCACTACTGTCCATTCCGGAAACTATTTTATCATCCCAAGCTGAAACTCTGTACCCATCAAACAGTAAGTTCCCTTCCCCACCAGCCACTCTTCCGTTTTTTGTCTGTGAAGTTGACTGTAGTTTTACATTCCTCCTATAAGCGTAATCACACAATATATGTTCATTTGCAACTGGCTTATTTTGCATAGCCTAATATTTTCAAGATTTAGTCTTGGGAATTTTGAGGACCACTTTGCAGATGCAAAATTGATTTGTGGTTTCACTTTGGAGAACATGGGCTGTCTTAACAAATAGCTGTTTCTAGAAAAGGAGGAAAAACAATGGTTCATACTTGCATAGAATTGGGATGAGATGAGATTTCTGTTTTCATGGGCTTCCTTACATATGTTAGTGTCTCCTATTTTCTTGAGTTTCTTGCTATAATGTACTTGCAGAACCTTAGCTGTTATGGGCTCTCTGTTTATAATTCTCAGCTATTTTCATAGGTGCTCACTGACGGTAACATAGTGTTTGTAGTTGCCATGTTTATTCTTTGCTTTCCTCACTATTGTAATTATTTTCCGTACACACACACACACACACACACACACACGCTTTTGCATTATTTCAGTTACACGCTTACCTCGTGCACATGTGCTATGTGCTTCAGTTGTGTCCGATTCTTTGAGGCCCCATGGACTGTAGCTGCCAGGCTCCACTGTCCATGGGATCCTCTGGGCAAGAATGCTGGAGTGGGTTGCCATTTCCTCCTCTAAGGGAAGCTTCCTGATCCAGGAATAGAACTGGTATCTCCTGTGTCTCCTGCATTGAAGGCAGATTCTTTACTGGCTGAGCTGCCTGGAAAGTTACACACTTAGCACATTTAGACTTTAAAGTAATTCTTGTCTTTGAAATTGTTATGTCTAGGACTTCTCTGGTGATCCAGTGGTTAAGACTCTGTCCTTCCAATGCAGAGGGCGCAGGTTTGATGCCTGCTCAGGAAACTCAGATCATACATGCTGTGTGATGTGACCTAAAAAAGAAGAAATTGTTATGTCTTTATTCTTCTTTTTCTTCTTGCCTACTTCTCATCTATTTATACTTAATCCATTTCCCCAAAACTATCAGAGGAATAATTCTGTATTATTTTTTCTTCTTGAGAATAATTTTTTATCATTATATTTGGTGGAAAGTTTTGTTAAGATTCAGAGCAATGGGTTGAGAATCTTGGGTTGGAACAAAAGGCATTTTGGATTTCTTCAGAGATTGCAGGTCCTCCCAAGTGATATGGATATGTACTGATTAAAAAAGGGTTAGAATGTGGAATTTATAAATGATAAATGATCAAGGATCTTATGCTACTTATAAACAGGGAAGTTGTATTTATATAGTCTTATATTCAGATTATTGGAGGAATGCAAAGTAGCTGTTAGGTCACTGAGTTCCTTCTGACCAATCCAGGGGGGCTTTCTCAGGTAAGCTCTCAGCCTTACAGTGAAATGAAATGCTACAGCATGATCTTTTTGGAGAACTGGTCTGAGTCATGTGTTGGTGTCCCATTGATAAAATAGGTTGGGATGCAAAATAGTGAGGAAGTTACTCAGGCTGGACAAAGTAGAAGCAGAAGAGTTAGAATCAAATTTATAAAAATCAGATAAACTGAAGTTTGTGTGAGCTGGTTAGTCGGAATGTGAAACAGAAATGAATGTGCTACTTAGTCGCTTCAGTCATATCCTACTCTGTGCGACCCTACGAACTGCAGCCTGCCAGGCTCCTCTGTCCATGGGATTCTGCAGGCAAGAATACTAGAGTGGGTTGCCATGCCCTCCTCCAGGGGAGTTTCCTGACCCAGGGATCAAACCCAGGTCTCCTGCATTGCTGGCAGATTGTTTACCGATGAGCCACGAAATGAATGAATGAAATGAAGCCCAAGAAATGAATGTAGGGTCTGCTAAGTGAGAGTCAGGACGCTTGAAAGAAGATTATGTTTCCTTAAGGGCAAGAGGGAAGGACTGAGAGAAGCACAGCCAGAGACAAGTGGACAGCTCTTAGTGATAATACTTATGGAGACATAGGGCTTAGCCTCTGATCGAATGTGCTGAATGCCGGCACCAAAATGCCAGTGATCGCCTGTGAAAGCTACACAGAGACAGAGAGAAGCAGAGAAAGGGGAAGTATTGGATTGGAAGAAAAGACTTTTGTTTCTGACATGGTGTGTTTGAGGGAGTGATGGAGCAGCCAAGTGGAGATTTTCTTATTTGCTGGAAACGTGAAAGTTTGATTATAAAGAGATGTCTGGGTGCTATCAAAACATAACTAGTAATTATCAGCATCTAGTTAGCCCCTTTAATAGGATTAGTAGGATTATGCTGATAAGGAAGGTAAGCATTCCTTTCTCAGACAGCCAGTTTTTATTCTGAAAGCTCTTGGTTGTAGACGTTACACTTGATCCCACCAGCCTATTGGCTGTGAGGAGAACCGGGTGAGAACATGCGCCCGATGAAGATTTCCAACAGACGATTCAGTACACTGGACGTCCCAGAACCTGGGGTTCCACATCCCTGCATCCAGCCAACTTTGAACCAATGATATTTGGAAAGAAAAAAAAAATGTCAGAGAGTTCCAAAAATTTGCAGCACTCTGAAACCATTTCCACAGTATTTGTATCATATTCACAATTTATGTAGCATTTACATTATACTAGTTGTGTAAGTAATCTAGAGATGATTTGAAGTATGTGTGAGGATATGGGTAGGTTATATGGGTTATATGCAAATTAGGCCCTTTGATATAAGTAAGGGACTTGAACATCTGTGGGTTTTTGCTACCCAGAGGGAGAGGCCCTGGAACCAATCTCGTGAGAATACAGAGTATTGACTGTGTTGCGAACAGGAAGTCATTAACTTGGGTGTGTGTTCGTGAACAGGAACTTTCCATAAGGGTAAACACTGAGAGATCGAATGAATGAGATGGCAGCTTACACTAGAGGCAGAGAAGATCTCTCAGGGAAGGGAAGTGGTGGTGATAGGAATCCTAGGACTAAGTTGTGCTTCTGGGGGAAAAGAGAAGGTATTGCTTAAGGAGCCAGTTGATAAAGGGCTAATCCAAGAGGCAGCCTGTAGAAAGATAACTGAGAGGGTAACACCAGAGGAAGAAAATGATTGCTTATGATGACAGACAAGGAAGGATTTTGTCAAACTTAGTAAATTTAAGAACTCAGAATTTATTGCAGATGTTTTAAGTTTCTTACACATGTTTCCTTGCTTGTTCTCCACAAGGACTCTAGGAGGTAGGCACTGTTATTATTCCCTTTCAGGAATTCTGTATTTCAGAGGGTTCTTAGGCCCGGCCAGTCCTGTACACCCACCCCTGCCCCAGCCAGTACTACTCAGGAGTAGTCAGTAGTCAGAGACATCACCTGCTTTGGAACACCGTCGGTAATTAACTGTTCCTTTTCTCTGCTTTATTTCCCAGGTCACAAGGCACTTAAAGCACTATTGAGGTCATTGGTGGATCTCCAGGAGGAGTTGCTTTTCCAGTATCCAGACACTAGGTATCTCGTAGATGGGACAAAACCCAAAGCAGAAAGGTAAGGAGGAGTGGAACTATGGAATTACTGTCTTTTCATCTGAATATTTTCCCACTGTTTATAAAGTCAGGTCCTTCCAGAAGATATCAGACTTCTTAATGTTAGTAAACTATTCAATAGAAAGAAAGAGCCTTTCACATTAATTGGTAGCCAGGATGGCATATAAATTGGGAATTCTCTTTTGGATTTTTATGTATAGTTGTGCCTAATTGTGTTTGTGCATACTCAGTCACTAGGTTGTGTCCAACTTTTTTGTGACCCCGTGGACTGTAGCCTGCCAGGCTTCTCTGTCCGTGGGATTCTCCAGGCAAGAATACTGGAGTGGGTTGCCATTTCCTCCTCCAGGGGATCTTCCCAACCCAGGGATCAACCTGTGTCTCCTGCATTGCAGGTGGATTCTTCACCACTGAGCCACCTGGGAAGCCCAGTTACCTTTGTAAGCTTCTGCAAAAAACTGGCCTCTGGGGGTAGGGGGCTGCACCTTTCGGCTGTGGGATCTTAGTTCCTCAACCAGGGATCAAACCCAGAGCTCTGACAGTGAGAGCACTGAGGCCTAACCACTGGACCACCAGGGAATTCCCCAAACTTGCCTTTTTTTTTAGATCTAGTGAAATTATTGGTGAAAGCACATTTTTAGTATGAATGCTTAATTGATGTTTACGAAGCCCTTTGTTGCCTGTACATGGAATTGCCAGTTGCAACCATCAACTTTTTAGTAAGGGAAGAAGCAGTTATTTTGACGGGTGGAAACATTTTGGAAAATAGCAGAATAAACCTTTTTTTCCCTTTCTGAAATGATCACATTTGATGAAGGGTCATCCCCCTCCTTGACCTCTCCCCCTGGCTGAACCTGCTGCAAATGGTACCTGCCTGTTGTTTTCCATTGCGTTTCTCTTCCGCTCCACTCCTTTCCACTGAGTTAGTTTGAAGGACAGAGGAGAGGAGCTCACATGTAGGAAGCACTTCCTGTATGTTGGGATCGGCAGTCCACAGAGTGCAGCTGGTTCTAACTGGAGGCTCTGGTACGTTCTCAGGTGGTTGGGGGCATTGCAGTCTAGCTTGGGTTCTGTGGCCTATCGCTTTGAGTTTTCTTCACATTCTGCTCTTCTTCATTTGGTTCAACTAATACTTTTCAGCTTTCCTGAACAATTGGTTACAGAGAACATATTTCCCTTATTGATTTGGGGTTTAAGGTCATAAAACTATGATTATGTGTTTAATTTTTAAAGACCCTCCTATAACAGTATAACAGTATATAACAGTATAGGCCTGGTTCATGTGCATTTCTGATAATGTTTTTAGCAACCTTATTTACTTTTATGGTTTTCTTACCTTTTAAAAATATTTTTGAAACCACCTATTTTCACATTTATTTGAAAAAGTATAGAAGATTTTGTTTGACCACATGAATGCTCTCTTAAAACAAAAAAAGCCATACCCTTTTAAAAATATATATATTTATTTATTTGTTTGGCTGCATGGGAGCTTTAGTTGCCACATGTAGTATCATGTTCCCTGACCAGGTGTCGAACCCGGGCCCCCTGCTTTGGGAGCGCAGTCTCAGCCACTGGGCCACCAGGGAATACTCCTGACTGCACGTGGGCCTAGGTTTTACCCAAGTAACATTTATTTACACTGGACTCTTACGGGGTTTTCCAGTGAAGAGGAGATTTCCAGTGACGATGAAGAGCTCGTAGAGGAGGAGAAGAAGAAGAAGCTGCAGAGGAGGGGCCTGGCAAAGAGGAAGCTGGAGACGGAGGACTACCCCAGCTTCATGGCGAAGCGCTTCGCCGACTTCACCGTCTACAGGAACCGCACGCTCCAGAAGTGGCATGATAAGACCAAGCTGGCTTCTGGAAAACTGGGGAAGGCAAGCGTGGGCGCCTGTGTGTGTGTGTGTGTGTGAGTGTGTGAGGCAGGTCGTGGCAACCTGAAGCGGCTGTGAGAAATTGGAGCTACAGCTCCCTTATATGGATGATGCCTTGATGTGGTAGTCATCCGTCATTTCTGTGGAAAAAATTACTGAACTCCTACCACTGAGGTTTATACCATTCAGGCATGGGTTTTCAACTTTATTAGTGAGGAGTGTTTTAAGTCTGGAAATGGTGGTCTTGTAAGTGTTGGAAAAACAAAATACCTTGAAGAAACGGATTTTACCACAATTAATATTAAAGGAGCAGAAGTAATCTCTGGGTATAGGAAAGTAATGTGACCTGCTTAAGACTAATTTTAAATTTTTTTCTGAGAACAATCACAGCCACTCACACACTCAGCCTTTAACCAAAAGTCCCTCCTGGAAAGAGGATTGTCTTTTTCTCTGCTGACACAGAAAGATAGAGAAACCAACATCGCTGGCTTCTGCAGAGACTTTGTGCGTTATCTGACACTGGTTGATATTGTTGCAGGGTTTTGGTGCCTTTGAACGCTCAATCTTGACTCAGATCGATCATATTCTGATGGACAAAGAAAGATTACTTCGAAGGACACAGACCAAGCGTTCTGTCTACCGAGTTCTTGGCAAACCTGAGCCAGCAGTCCAGCCTGTCCCGGAGAGTCTGCCAGGGCAGCCGGTAAGGACTCTGATGCATGGTGATTACGGGAGCAGTTCCTAAAGGAGGCTAATTAACTGGACGATCTGCTCACCTCCTTGTAGGTATTCCTTGGGATATAAGAAATAAACAAAAGAAAGGGGGGGGGAACCACTGCTTTGTTTGAGAAACTGAGATGATGTGGGAGGGGAAAGTTTTTAAAAAACGAAGCCGTTGGGGCACAGTTCTTGAGGTGCTAGCCTACTGTGTTACCCCTTTGCCTGGAAAAGAAATAAAGCCACTCTTTCTTCTAAACAAAAAATAATAATGAATAAAGCTGTTATTAACTTGTGTATAGCCTTCTCTTAATTTTGAGTTTGATATCAGTCTGGTCATGGAAGCATTTGTAATTCAGTTTTTAAAATTCAGTTTTAAAGCTTCTTCTTTAGAAGCACTAATATTGAGTTGAGTGTGTACTTTAGGCTTTCCTTTGCATGCCTGTATGCTCCAGGAAAGGATCCAGAGTTGAAATAGGCAGATTCTTCTGTCTGAAGGAAACTCTTTTATTTATAGTAGAAATATATACTTAATATATATTTCTTAAGTTCAGAAGAATTTTAAATGAAAAGTAAAATTCCCCTAGTCTGAAAATTCCACTCCTTAGGTTTAACCAATGTTGTAGTTGTAACAAGCTTTTAGGTATTTTCTACACAGATACACACACATATAACACATACACGTTCATAAAAATACAGTTTTTAGAACTTTCCTGTTGGTAAGACCCCATTCTCCCAGTGCAGTGGGCATGGGTTCAATCCCTGGTTGGGGAACTAAGATCCCACATAGCCTGCACAGCATGGCCAAAAAAAACAAAAAAAAATTGTCTATTTTTTTTAATTAAATGGGATGGATATATATATGTGTGTGTATAAATATATAAATTATATATAAAATCTTACAGCTTTCTAAATTATTCTAGATATTTTTCCAGGCTGTTACATAGAGATCTACCTCATTTTTTCTAATGGCTAGAGTATTCCATTGTATGGATGTGTACTATAATTTATTTGGACAGTGGATATTTATGTTTTCTCTAGTTTTAGAAACAGTGTTATAAGAAACATTCCTGAGCATTTATATATTTTTGTTTTTATGTGAACATGTGATACACTTCTAGAAGTGGAAATATTAAAGAGAATATACATTTTAAATTCTGATAGATGTTGTAAAATTGCCTCAAAAAGGCTGCTGTATTTTCCATTACTGAAGATTGCCTGTTTTAGAGGTGAAAAATGATGTTTTTTCATCTCAATTTGCATGTATTAGAATGAGATTAAATATATTTTCATATAACCATTGAGTATTTGTGTTTTTTTCTGTCAAGTGCCTATTAATGTTTTGCCCATTTTTCAGCGACATTTTTTTTTTCTTTAATTGTAAGAGCTCTTTATATCTTCAGGAAGATAGTGCTTTTACTGTTCTACACAATTTTATAGTCACTGCATTACTTTGGTAACCTCAGTGGGAGTCACTCTTTCCTTCTCGTTGATGTAGGAGATCCTTCCTGAGGCCCCTGCCAATGCCCACCTGAAGGACTTGGATGAAGAAATCTTTGATGATGATGACTTTTATCACCAGGTATGATTTTTACTCTCTTTTCTTTTGTTATAAATCAGGCATTAGCATTTTAAGACACCTGAGGAATTCTCTGACCTGAAGGTAGCTATCGTACTTCAGAAGGATAGAGTCAGACAGGGTTTCGGAGCATGTACTCAGAATGGACTTGCTGTGTAGTTCTAGATGTGTTACTTTGCTCTTACGTTTTTCCTTCTGAAATGAAATAGCTACAACTTCTTTGTTAGTTGTTACAGAGTATAAGTTATTGTAGAACAGTTTCAGTGTCTTTGCATCAGATGATTTATTCTCTCTCAGCCACTTTTGATGATATTCCTGGAAGATTTATTTTTTGTTTGGTTTCTTGTCCTGTTACTAGTAGGTAAGGACATGGAGTTGAAAGGCCGGGATCCCAGAATTCTTGAATTGCACTTCTGCTTCTGTCATACTACATCTCTTCTCTTAAAACTTTCTTGTGTGTGTACATGTTCAAATCAGTCAAGTACATATTGAGGTTGTCTGCTACTGTTGATTATAATAACAGTGTAGTGCTTTGAAGACAGAAGGAATTGCTAGAGGTTGAAATCTAGTCCAGTTCTCAGTGTCTCCTCATAGTCATTCCCCCTGTTCTGTCCCTGCCCCTGTCATCTGCTGATCTTTCTGATGATGGTTGTACTATCAGGGTAGACTAAACATCTGGGCTATTCTAAAGAACTAAAATAATTTCCTCTAATCCTGGGTCTCTTTTATCAGTCATACATCTTAATGAAACGTGCTGTAGGCTGTCCCCTCTCTAGCTCTGGAGAGTCAGGGATGCTGTTCAGTTTTGGTTGAGTCATTATTTGTCACAATGATGTTTGTTAACTTTTATGGAAGACTTTTCAAATGCTCGTTGGAGGTGTAGCCATAATGACAGTCCTGTGTAGTATATGGAAGTTTGAAGAAAGGAACATAGGAAAACTACACTGTGAAGAAAGTAGAAAAAGTGATTCTGTATTGAGGAAACCTCTGGTTTTGCCCTAAAAAAGAGAGAGATTTTAAAAAATTTATCTTGCTATTCACTCTGATGTTCCATAAAATTATTGCTGTGTGTCTTAAAAGTAATGATAGTGGGTGGAGGCAAGAGGATTGGTGTGTGGCCCCAAGTGTTCCAAGTCAGAGGTCTTGATGCTTTTTTCCTTTTTTTCTATTATGTCCATTTGTCAGAAGAGTAGGGAACTCTGATTTGCTCTAGAATGTCTAAGAGAGTACCCGATATGGGATACTAATGCTGTGTGAGTGTGTGAGATCATGGGAGACAATCCAAAATGTTCCAGTCTTCATTAATTGAAGTGTACATTGTTCGATAGAAAGTGCGTCATAAATTAAATAGGCCTAATGAAATAAACTGAAATTACTTGGGGAAGCTGCTTCCACTGGCAATCCTCAGTCTGAAAGATTTTTTTTTTTTGGCCTAGAGGTCTGCTTAAAAAGAAATAGCATTACTTGATTGGCCCTTCATCCCAATTAATAATTTTAACTTCGATAAATTCTGATTTCAGTTATGACTAGTCACATCTTCGCTTTTCCCCTTGCTGGTTAATTGGGGTGCTGGGGTTAATCTAAATTAAAACTTAAACTAATAGAGGTCAGCGAGGCAGCTGAAACACCTGAGTGAAACAAATGGGGCTGCCAGGCACAACTTTATCTTGGCTGTTTCCCAAGAGGGAAGTGGCAGCAAATTGGAGTTGTTTCAGCCTTCTGTAAAGGTGAATGATGGGTGACACTTGTTAATGTACAGCATCTCCGGAAGCATTCCAGATTGCTTTGCTGCCGCACCAACTGCTGCCATCCACGCACATTCAGTAGGAACTGGACCAGTTGCCAACATCTGGCAGCACAGCAAGGAATGGGTGCAAGGCTTGAAACCCCGCAGATTCTAAATATGGTGCTTAGAAGTGTGCAGGCTTTAATCACTTACCACTCTTTGGCAGCAGGCTACGACAGCTTATCCCAGCCTCGTACATCACAGTCGACATCTGCTGAGCCGCCAGGCAGCTGCACATTCATTTTCTTTTCTTGCCTTTTCTCTTTGCCTCCTATTCCTCTTCTTCTTCACACTACCTCCCCCCACTTCCGCTCCCCCCATCCCCACCTGCCTCCCTTCAGTTTTCCTCCCCCTCCCCCAATATGCTTCTTGGGAGAGATGATCTGTAAAGATTACCACTTCATTGTGTGCAAGTAATTGTGGTGATGCCAGGCCCTTGACAGACACAACGTAGCACCTGTTCTGCTGACCTGGTTAATTTCTTCTGTTGAGTGGGATTTACCAGAGATTGGAGCTGAAGCCAATTCAATGATAAGGCTAAAGAAAATGGCTGTATGTTTTCTGTCACCTCCCAATTAAATTGGCTTCATAAAGTGCTTTCCTTTATTTGTCAGGGTAGTAAGCCTGAGCTAAGTGTTGCATTCAGAAGTGGTACAATGTATTACAATGGGCCTGTGAGCTTTCATTTGTGTTTTTTGATGCGGTTGGTTGTTGGGAAGAGCTTGGTGGTGAATATAATAACGTTTCGCCTTTTTTTTTTTTAACCATACTTGAAGCCAGACTCTTTGGGTCCATGTTTTGTAAGGAAGAGATTATAGCCACATTGAATTTTAATGTTTCATTGTAAGGGTTTAAAGGCTTACTTGGTTAAGTCATGTGTCTCGAGGCTGTGTAAATGCCCTCACCGCTGAGAATGGTGTTCAGGGTTAGAACGCGCAACACATACACACGCACGTTCTTTGTTTCATAATGGGCCTTTAATCACCACAACTTAAAAAATTTGTCTGTGTTATTTAATAAAGGTACATGCGAGTGTGTATGTGTGTGTATAAGCAAATACATATGGAGTAGGGAGAGGACTGGAGAGTATCAGATAGTGTAATGGTACTTTTTTTGAGCTGAAAAGAATGGCAATAATGAGTCCCTGAGACATTAAGTAACTTCCTGAAAGTCACATACTAGTACTTGATCCAAGATTTTTTTAGGCCCTGTTCTTCCCATACCTTTGTTTCTTAAATATTTCATTTGTGAGCCACAGGAAGACTTCACCTGTAGTATTATGCTTTTCATTTTGTAAATAACTGAGCTTCATTTTCTCAGAACCAGAAGAAACATTATGTTGTGTTAGAAATAATTTTTTTTTCCCTTTGAAGGCAAATGATTTATTGAACTCCTGGTTTCTTAACAATTCTAATGAAAGAAATTAACCTTCTAGTTGTGTTCCTGGTTGGTTTGGAGTTGCTCAAAGCCCAGAGTGTGCCCAGTGGTGACGATTTTAGGAGGGAAACTGTTCACAGGCTTCAAACGTTGCTAAGTTCTCACTTGCTGGTGGGATCAGCTCGCATCCGGCTCGGTTGTTAGAGTTCATCCCTAGAGATTATTTCATAAAATATGAAAGTTACAAATGACCATGAAGGAAGAGCCATGTTTTCAGTGTCTATTGTTCATTTTCATGATCCCGTTTGCAACTTTTTTTTTTTTGAAATTAAGTGCTTTTAAGGTATGTTGTCTATATTGCCGTTTAAAGTTGATTTTTGACTCGATAAGCCTGAGTTCTCAAAGAATGGAGGAAGAACTAATGTTTTCTGAACACCAGTAACGTGCCAGCTCCTGGACTGATTAGACAGGTACTTGATTCATGTCTTCATTTCATCCTCCCGAGATCTCCAGGTTGAGCTATGTCTGCACTTAGAAATAAGCTATAATTATGACTGTAAAGTGACTGGGTTTTTTTAAGCATTAAAAAAAAATTTTTTTTTTAAATTAATTATTGCTGCCCACAGGCTTTCTCTAGTTGCAGTGAGCGGGAGCTGCTCTCCAGTTATGGTGTGCGGACTCCTCGCAGTGGCTCCTGGTACGGAGCACAGGCTCTGCGTGTGCAGGCTTCAGCTGCGGCGTGTGGGCTCGGTGGCGGTGGCACCCCGGCAAGTGACCGGGTTTGTTCTTTTCATAGCTGAGACCTCAAACTAGTTTCTTGTCACCTCGTGAAGTATTCTGCTCTGAAAGGACTAATTGAGCTTAGATATTGACAGGTCGATACCTGGATTTCTGAGAGTTCATTAGGATTTTGTATGTTGCTTCTAACTCTGTTTAGTTTTGATCTGGTTTGTCCTGTCACTTTGAATTTAACCAAGAGCATCTGGAGAAAGGCATATAAGTTCTGTTCTTTTGATGACCACTTTGATGGGTTAAATTTCTCCTTTTATCTGCCATCAGGACATGTCTATAGCTGACCCTGCCACATGCTGGACATTTGTGTCTAAGACATTTGATAATGTCATAAACAAGTAATTAGTAATTCGGTGAACTATTAAAAGTCGATAATGTTAAGAAATAGAGAAGAGGCAAGCTTTCTGACAGGGTGGTTTACTTTAGTTAAATTGGTAAGTGATTAATATGGACGGCAGATAGGGTGGCTTTAATTGTATGCATTTAGATTGTAGTGTGAATAAGGGATGTGTAAGGCCATTCATGGGAAAAGGCAATGGCACCCCACTCCAGTACTCCTGCCTGGAAAATCCCATGTACGGAGGAGCCTGGTGGGCTGCAGTCCATGGGGTCGCTGAGGGTCGGACACGACTGAGTGACTTCACTTTGACTTTTCACTTTAATGCATTGGAGAAGGAAATGGCAACCCACTCCAGTGTTCTTGCCTGGAGAATCCCAGGGACAGGGGAGCCTGGTGGGCTGCCGTCTATGGGGTCACACAGAGTCGGACACGACTGAAGCGACTTAGCAGCAGCAGCAGTAGCAGCAGCAAGGCCATTCCTACGGTTAACGGCCATACAGTGTTCTTGTTGGCATGTGTATTTCCAGTGGTTGGGTTGATCGCTGAGAATATGCTTTAAAGTTTGATTTGAACCTACTCCTTTTAATTTGTTGCTGGAAAACAGATCCATTCTGTTCAGAGCAGTATTTCATTTTTAGTTTGACTTTGAGATGTTGCTGCTATTGGAGATGTGGATAGTGTTTCTTAAAAGTTTGATAAAATTTATTACATGTATATCTTCTTGGTGACTTTAGAGAGGATGTATATAGGAAGTGCATAATTTTGAAAACTGAAATTATGGTTGAAGTTAGAGCAGAGAGTTAATCAGTTTGGTTTTTTAAGATGTAATAAAGGAGTTAAAAAAACAAACCCCAAACAAATATCAATGTCTAATTAAACCCCAGTTTAATAATTACAAGATTATGTTTTGAATCTATGCAAGAATTTTATTTGAGATACATTCTAGTTTCTCTGTTGCCATTGTCTGTCTGTCAGTGTTTAGTCCCAAAGATAGTATCAATATTGGCATTTGATAGCTAGCGTGGGCTTGCTATTATGGAGCCTGCACACACAAAAGCCACATTTTAAATGCAAGGTCGAGCAATTTCATCAAACAGCAGCGTCAAGGGAAGGCACACACGACTGGCCCTCGTTTCTTTCAGTTCTCTTGCTTTAAAAAAACACCGGAGCATGACTTTGGTTCTACTGCTTCGTGTAGACAAAGGTAAAACCTCAGAACAAAGCCTAAAACAGGCTCCATTTGATGGAACCAGCTAGGAAAGAAAGAAGAATTGGCCTCAAACCATCAAAGAAGCTTGTCAAATGCAAGAGGTCCTGTGGTAGTTTACTAGGCAAATATGTGGCCAAAATTGCCTTTTCTATACTAATATAATGTTAAACCCAGTGTCAGCTGGTTAAGTGTCAGTTAGACACAGGGTTCCAGCAGTGTTTGAGTAGACTCCAGTGAAGAGTTTGGCACTTTAGAGAAGGGGCCACTGCCTGTTCACCAAACTGGGCCTGGTGTCATCTTGTTTTTAAATTATATTCAGTGTATGTAACTACTTAAAGCTTTACTTTAAAAGTAAATTATAGGGACAATGACTTAGCATGAAAAGGGAAGTTAAAAAACAGCTCTAAAAATTATGAGTATTGTAGATCTAGCATAGAACGTAATTGCTCTGAAGTTAGATAGTGTCTCTGAAAATTGTCCATTCCAAACTGTCTTTATACTGGAGCCTAGGGACTAGGCTAGGATCATCTCATCTTTAGACACTGAAATCCAGGTGTTGTTGGTCCACGTTTGATTTTCTTATTCAGTTATTCACTTACGTGTGGCTGCCCTGGGTCTGGTTGCGGTGTGGGCTTCTCATGCAGCGGCTTCTCTAGTTGTGGAGCCACGGGGTCTAGTGCAGGGGCTTTGGTAGCTGCGCATGCAGGCTCAGTGGTCGTGGCGCATGGGTTTAGCTGCTCTGAGGCATGTGGGGTCTTTCCTGACCAGGGATTGAACCTGTTTCCCTTGAACTGGCAGGCAGATTCTTGACCACCAGCAAAGTCCCTGACTTTCTAGCATATTACGCTGCCTTTTGACTTGACACACTTAAAAGTCCATTTGAGTGTTTTCAGATTCGTAACTGTCTAGGAAACTGAAGATCCAGTGTGTATGTTCACACTGTGACAGTTCACATGAGTCGCTTTCATGTGGTTATGTGCTCCATTCACCAATTGCTATACCAGATGCTAGTTTTATAAAGACTAATAAGACAAACCCTTGCCCGAGGAATTGTGTCATCTAATGAGAGCAAAAGTGAAAGTGTTAGTCACTCAGTCGTGTCTGACTCTTTACAATCCCATGGACTGTAGCCTGCCAGGTTCCTCTGCAGGCAAGAAAACAAGAGTGGGTAGCCATTCCCTTCTCCAGGGGATCTTCCCATCCCAGGGGTCAAACCTGGGTCTCCTGCATTGCAGGTGGATTCTTTTAGGTCTGAGCCACCAGGGGGAGTCCTAACAAGAGCAAAGTTCTCAATTTTGTAGTCATATAGCTCCTCTTTCAGAGTATGACTTTAATAAAATTTAAATGAAGAAAATAAATGGTGCATGAGAGCAATCAGGTCCTTGGTATGAAAACATTTATGTGGCTAAGACTGAGCTCCCAATGCAGAGGGCCTGGGTTCTATCCCTGGTCAGAGAACTTGATCCTACATGCCGAACTAAGAGTTCACATTCTGCAACTAAAAATCCTTCATGCCACAGCTAAGACCTGGCACAGCCAAATAAATAATGATTAAACGAAACAAACCCATGTAATTCCATAGTGCTTTCTTATCACAAATGTGCCTCACATACTCGTTGGCACACAGGTTTTTCTCTCAACAGACTCCTAATTCCTAAAGTCATGTCTCAGTAACTTGTCAAAGACCCTGAGACATGCTGTTAGATTTTCCAAGAATTTATGATTTTTAGAAGACAGTATTGCGAATCTGATATCCACTGAAACTTATTTCAGGTTAGAAGAGCCTTCAGGGAGATACTGCTTTGGGAAAGATCCCTGATCTTCCCCTTGCTTAGAGTAAGTAATAATAAAACCTTCCTGCTCCTGGCCGGGGGTGGAGGGGAGAGCATTCAGGTTGGTGATGGGTATTTAAATGTTCATTTTGCCGTAGCCTACCTCTGTGTGTGTTTTTTTTTAAAATTTTTTGTAATAAAAAGTTGAGAAGAAAAGTCTTTCAAATTTCTTTCTTCCTTCCATTAATTGATTCAGCAAATATGTGAGTATCAACTATGTATTTATCGAGTAACTGTTATTCTAGGCTGTGCTATCTGATGTAGTAGCCACTGGCCACATGTAGCTAGCTATTTAAATTTCAGTTGTAGCTAATTAATTAAAATAAAGTTGAAAATTCAGTCTGTGAGTCATGCTAGTCACATGTCAAGAACTGTAGCCACATGAGCTAGGGGCTGTTGTACTGGACAAGGCAAATATCGAACGTTCACATCATCACAGAGGCTTCCCAGGTGGCTCAGTGGTAAAGAATCCACCTGCCAAGACAAGAGACTTGGGTTCAGTCCCTGGGTCAGAAAGTGCCCCAGGAGAAGGAAATGCCAACTCACTCTAGTGTTCTTGCCTGGGAAATTCCATGGGCAGAGGATCCTGGCAGGCCACAGTCCGTGGGGTCACAAAGAGTCAGACAGGACTGAGCACACTCACACACACATCATCACAGAAAGGTCTGTTGGAGCTCTGTGAGGGGCTGGGACAAAGCAAAGGCCTGCCCTCTATCTTAGAAACATTCGTTCTGTCTTAGAAACAGGATGATACTGCAGTGGAAAACAATAAAACTGGGTATGGATGAAGGGGCCTAGGACAGGGATGGGACGGTTCCTGTTTTCAGGTAGGATGGTCAGGAGATTCGGTGATACTTGAGCAGAGCGCTGAGGGCAGTGCACACCAGACCATGAAAGTTTTGGAGGGAAAGGAATGGCGAGTGCAAAGGCTCCAAGGCCCTGCCGAGGCTAACGTGTTCTAGGAGATAGGGAGGCCTGTACCCCCGGGGTGGGGTAGGTAAGAAAGAGTGGGATAGGAGAGCCATAAGTCAGAGCTGTAATGGGAGGCCAGGTCCTGAAGGAGCTTGTAGGCCACCCTAAGGCTTTGGCTTTCACTAAGAAGCCACTGGAGAGTTTTGAACAGAGTCACATGATTGGACTAATATTTTTGAAGCATCACTCTGATGAGAGTAAATTCTAAGGAGACAGGGTGGCAGACAGGAAACCGGAGGCTCTCATGATAGTCCAGGCAAGAGGTGGCGGTAGCTGGGACTGAGATGTTTTAGAGGGAGTGCTGACAAATGGCTGGACTCTGAATTTATGCTGAAAGTTGAACTGATGGGTTTGGCTGATGGATTGTGTGTGGAGTGTGGGAAGAGAGGGATCCAGGATGACTTTAGGGATTTTGGTCTGACCAGTTGGATGGATGAGTTGCTCTTTACTGAACTGGGGACAAACAGTGAGAGAAGCTAGTTAGGAGAAGAAATCTGGAACTCAGCTTCGGTTACACTAGATTCCACACCCTGCCCCACCCCGACCCCATGGACCTGTGCTGACTTTAATTATTTTTATTCCAAATTGGTTATATTAAGATATCACTGAAGCAGTCATAGGGAATTGTTGAGGAGATAGTTATGTATATGATTTTGGAGTTCATGAAGAGGTCTGAACTGAAGGGATGAATCTGAGAGCCATCAGCATATAGATTGTATTTACTACCATGAGACTAGATGAGATCACCTAGGGATTGAAAGTGGAGAGAAAAAAAGAAAGAGATGCAAAGCCCACTCCTGGGGCATTTAACATTTTGAGGTTGGGGAGATGAAGAGGATCTAGTATAGGTGTTGGAGATGGTGAGAGAAAATAAGGAAGAGTGATTTCCCAGGTTTCATATCAAAGTGATTCAAGAAGGAGGCAATCCAGTATCATCCTGATACCAAAACCAGGCAAAAAATCACAGGAAAAGAAAGCTACCGACCAGTATCTCTAATGAACAGAGATAAAAAAGTCAACAATCTACTAGCAAACTCACTCCAGCAACACATAGGCAAGAATACTGGAGTGGGTTGCCATGCCCTCCTCCAGGGGATCTTCCCAACCCAGGGATCAAACCTGGGTCTCCCACATTGCAGGAGGATTCTTTACTGTCTGAGACACCAGGAAAGCCCTCCCACCCCCCTCAAAAAAAAAATTATATACCATAACTAAGTGGGATTTAGTCCAGGAATTCAAGATTGTTTTAACATCAAAAATCAATTAATGTAATCAAATGTTATAAGGGCCAAAAACATGATCATCTCAATAGATCAGAAAATTGTTTGACACCCTTTCATGATAAACACTCAACAAATAGGGATAGAAGAGAATTCCTTACCTAGTAAAGAACATCTGTGAAAACCCATAACTAACATCCTATTCGGTGGTAAAAGACAGAAAACATTCCCCAAAGTTTAGAAATAAGGCAAGGATGTTCTTGCCACTAATATTCAACATTGTACTGGAGGTTTTAGCAAGGGCAGTTAGAAAGAAATAAAAGGCATCTAAGTTGGAAAAGAAGAAGTAAAAGTATCTCTTATTTGCAGTTGGCGTGATCCTATATATAGAAATCCCAAAGAAGCCACCAGAAAACTATTCGATCATGAATTGCAGGATACAGAATAAACACAAAAAAATCAGTTGTGTTTCTATACACCAGCAGTAAGCAATCTGAAAAGTTAAGAAAGCCATTCCATTTACAGTAGCATCCAGATGAGGAAAATACCCGAGAATAAATTTAACCAAGGAGATAAAAGACTTATATTGTTGTGTGTGTGTGTGTGTGTGTGTGTGTGTGTGTGCGCTCAGTCATGTCCAACTCTTTGTAACCCCATGGACTATAGCCTACCAGACTCCTCTGTCCATGGAATGTTTCCAGGCAAGAATACTGGAGCAGTTTGGCATTTCCTCCTCCAGGGGCTCTTCCCAACCCAGAGACTAACCTCTGTCTCTTGCATCTCCTGCATTGGCAGGCAGATTCTTTACCGTTGGTGCTACCTGTGAAGCCCCAAAGACCTGTATGCAGAAAGTTATAAACTTTGCTGAAAGAAATTTTAAAAGACCTAAATAAATGGAAAGCCATCCCATTTCATGGATTAGAAAAATTCTAATTTATGGATTAGAAGACTTAAGTATTGTTAAAATGACAGTACTCCTCAATTGATATACAGATTCAACAAAATCTGTATCAGAATCCCGGCTATCTTTCTGCTAAAAGTGATGAGCAGATCCTAAAATTGATATGGAAATACAAAAGACCCAGGATAGCCAAAACAATCTTGAAAAAGATCAAAGTTGGAGGACTCATAGTTCCTAATTTCAAAACTTACTACAAAGTTGTAGTAATCAAGATGTTGTGGTACTGGTATAAGGTTAGGCATGTAGATCAATAGAATACAATTGAGAGTTCAGAAATAAAGCTTTACAGTTATAGTCAGTTGATTTTCAACAGGGGTGCCAAGGCAGCGGCTAGGACAACTGGATACCCACCTGCAGAAGAGTGAAGTTAGAGCCCCCCTCTCATTCCTACACGAAGATTAACTCTAAGTTGATTGTATACCTATATACAAGAGATAAAACTATAATAATTTTAGAAAAAAACACAGGAGTAAATCTTGATGACTTTGGGTTAGGAAATAGTTTCTTAAATATGACAACAAAAGCACAAGGGACAAAACAGAATAAAAACAGACGCATTGGATTTCATCGAAATGGAAAACTTGTGAGCTGCAGGAGGTCCTACCGGAAAAGTGAAAAGACCCACAGAGTGGGAGAAATATTTTTAAATTGTATATCTGATAAAGGACTGGTATAGAATATATAAAGAGCTCTTAAACCCAATAATAAAAGCAAATAACCTACTAAAAAATGGCGAATGATCTGAATCAACATTTCTCCAAAGAAGGTATTTAAACGACTAGTAAGATGCTCACCATTATTAGTCTTTCAGTTCAGTTCAGTTAGCCACTCAGTCGTGTCCGACTCTTTGCAACCCCATGAATCGCAGCACGCCAGGCCTCCCTGTCGTCCATCACCAACTCCCGGAGTTCACTCAGACTCACGTCCATTGAGTCCGTGATGCCATCCAGCCATCTCATCCTCGGTCGTCCCCTTCTCCTCCTGCCCCCAATCCCTCCCAGCATCAGAGTCTTTTCCAATGAGTCAACTCTTTAGCCATCTCATCCTTGGTCGTCCCCTTCTCCTCCTGCCCCCAATCCTTCCCAGCATCAGAGTCTTTTCCAGTGAGTCAAGTCTTCACATGAGGTGGCCAAAGTCCTGGAGCTTCAGCTTTAGCATCATTCCTTCCAAAGAAATCCCAGGGCTGATTGCCTTCAGAATGGCCTAGTTGGATCTCCTTGCAGTCCAAGGGACTTTCAAGAGTCTTCTCCAATACCACAGTTCAAAAGCATCAATTCTTTGGCACTCAGCCTTCTTCGCAGTCCAACTCTCACATTCATATATGACCAATGAAAAAACCATAGCCTTGACTAGACGTACCTTCAGTTCAGTTCAGTCGCTCAGTCGTGTCCGACTCTTTACCAATTAAATATTCTATATATGTCAAATTGCATTACAAAAGAGCTTTAAACTGTCATTTTTGTTAACAGGTTAAGAATACAAGAGTGTACAGTTAATGGAAATATTACTTGGATACATGCAAAGAACTACATTTTATATGTCTGTTTAACCCTGTGTTCCTAATCTGCCCATCCCAGGCCAGGGAAAGAAAGGCAAAGCAGAAAGAGCAATTCAATTTTGGACAGATTTGACCAGGAATACTTTATGTAGAATATTCTAAATCAGAGTTACTTATATTTGGTAATTCACATTTTAGCCTCAGTTCAGTTCAGTTCAGTCGCTCAGTCGTGTCTGACTCTTTGCAACCCCATGAATCACAGCATGCCAGGCCTCCCTGTCCGTTACCACCTCCCAGAGTTCACTCAGACTCAAGTCCATTGAGTCTGTGATGCCATCCAGCCATCTCATCCTTGGTCGTCCCCTTCTCCTCCTGCCCCCCATCCCTCCCAGCATCAGGGTCTTCTCCAATGAGTCAACTCTTCACATGAGGTGGCCAAAGTACTGGAGCTTCAGCTTTAGCATCATTCCTTCCAGAGAAATCCCAGGGTTGATCTCCTTCAGAATGGACTGGTTGGATCTCCTTGCAGTCCAAGGGACTCTCAAGAGTCTTCTCCAACACCACAGTTCAAAAGCATCAATTCTTCTGAGCTCAGCCTTCTTCACAGTCCAACTCTCACATCCATACATGACCACAGGAAAAACCATAGCCTTGACTAGACGGACCTTAGTCGGCAAAGTAATGTCTCTGCTTTTGAATATACTATCTATGTTGGTCATCACTTTTCTAAAGGGACTCTCAAGAGTCTTCTCCAACACCACAGTTCAAAAGCATCAATTCTTCTGCGCTCAGCCTTCTTCACAGTCCAACTCTCACATCCATACATGACCACAGGAAAAACCATAGCCTTGACTAGATGGACCTTAGTCGGCAAAGTAATGTCTCTGCTTTTGAATATGCTATCTAGGTTGGTCATAACTTTTCTTCCAAGGAGTAAGCGTCTTTTAATTTCATGGCTGCAGTCACCATCTGCAGTGATTTTGGAGCCCAAAAAAACAAAGTCTGGCACTGTTTCTACTGTTTCCCCATCTATTTCCCATGAAATGATGGGACCAGATGCCATGATCTTCATTTTCTGAATGTTGAGCTTTAAGCCAACTTTTTCACTCTCCTCTCTCACTTTCAACAAGAGGCTTTTTAGTTCCTCTTCACTTTCTGCCATAGGGGTGGTGTCATCTGCATATCTGAGGTTACTGATACTTCTCCCGGCAATCTTGATTCCAGCTTGTGTTTCTTCTAGTCCAGCGTTTCTCATGATGTACTCTGCATATAAGTTAAATAAACAAGGTGACAATATACAGCCTTGACGTATTTCTTTTCCTATTTGGAACCAGTCTGTTGTCCCATGTCCAGTTCTAACTGTTGCTTCCTAACCTGCATACAGATTTCTCGACAGGCAGGTCAGGTGGTCTGGTATTCCCATCTCTCTCAAAATTTTCCACAACCACAATGATCACTAGGATAGCTATGATCAAAAAAGACAGATGATAACAAGTTTGGGGAGAATATGGAGGATTTGGAACTCTCGTACACTGTTGGTAGAAATATAAATTGGTGCAGCCTGTATGGAAAACAGTTTGGTAGTTCCTCAAATCAACCATAGAGTTACCATATGACCCAGCAATTCTACTCTTAGGTTTACACCCAAAAGAAGTGAAAATCATGTGTCCACACAAAAACTTGTACATGAATATCTGTAGCATTATTCATAACAGCCATAAAGGGAACAACCCAAGTGACCATCAACCGATAAATGGATAAACAAAACCTGGTATATCCATATAATAAATATTATTCAACCATAAAGAGGATGAAGTACTGAAACTTGGAACATGGATAAACTTTTGAAAACATTATGGTAAGTTAAGTGAAGCAAGAGAGTCACAGACCATATTTGTATGATTTATTAAATGCTCCAAATAGGCACAATTTATAGAAGTGAAGAAGTGGATAGGTGGTTGCCTATGGCTGGCAATATTGGGGGTGCAGTAGGAGTAGCTGAGGAAAAAAAAACTGTCTTTTGACAGTATGAAAATATTCGGAAATTGATTTTGATGATGGTTGCACACTTCAGTGAATATACAAAACCACTGAATCATAGTTTAAATTGGTGAGCTCTATTGTATGTGCATTTTATCTGAATAAGGTCTTTTTTTTTTCCCTTAAAAGAGTGGCATACTGTGTTGAATGTTGCAGATAGATCAAATAAGATAAGGAATGAGAACTGGCTATTTGATTCAGCAATGTGGAAGCCATTGGGACCTTCACAGAAACTGTTTTGTTCGAGTGCTGAAGCGGGTTCAAGAGAGAATGGAGGGAGAAAAGTTGGGGATGGCATAAACAGTCTGGAAAAAGCTTGCCCTAAAGGGGAGAAATGGGCAGCAGGGGTCAGGAGCGGGTTTCTTGTTTGAGTTTCAGGTATGTGTCCTCTGTATGTTGCTTTTGTTGTCGTCCATTTGTTTGTTTTTTAGGCTGTGCAGGGTCTTTGTGGCTGTACACAGGCTTCTTGTCGTGGAGCATGGGCTCTAGAGCCCACGGCCTCAGTATTTGCAGCCCTCAGGCTTAGCTGCTTGTGGGATCTTGGTTCCCCAATCAGGGATCCTGTATACTATTTTCTGATGGAAATGATCCCATAGAGGGCATCATGCACGTTTCAGGAAGGAGGTGAGAATGGCTGCTGCTGTGTACACAGGTAGAGAGGGGTTGGTCTGATGGACAGCTCTTGTGTAGATCTGGGCGTGAGGACAGAGTGTGGGAACTCTTGTTCCCAAGGAGCTATGGGGCGGGTAGTATGTGAGGTTCTTACCCGAGGGCAGGGGCTGGAGGTTTGAGAAAAGAGAACGTATGGCAGAGTCCTCAAGCAGAGCAGGAGAGTGTAATTGGGAGCACTGGAGACCCGCGTAAGGTTAGTGGAAATGGTTTTAAAGTGAGTGAGACCAGTTCAGTCCATCTTGTCTGTTTTTCCATTCATTGCAGCCGTATGGATGCAGGTATTGAGATTTAACAAGGAAATAGAGGTACATAATCCCTCACCTGCAATTCTGACACTAAAAACCCCTCACCTGCAATTCTGACACTGAAAACTTACAGTAGTGTGCTTGTTTGTTTTTGTAAGTTTGGCAAAACATTGTGGTGGCAACATCTGAATGGTTCTGAAGCCGTATTAACCTGTGAAAGTGAAAGTCATTCAGCCATGTCCAGCTCTTTGTGACCCCATAAATTATATAGAATTCTCCAGGCCAGAATACTGGAGTGGGTAGCCTTTGCCTTCTCCAGGAGATCTTCCCAGCCGAGATTAAACCTAGGTCTCCCCCACTGCAGGCAGATTATTTACCAACTGAACTACTAGGGAAGCCTGCATATTAACCTCTAAGGCTTTATTTATCCCACTAGGTGGGGATGTGCATGTATTTTGCTGCAGAGGTGTTGATGTGTTTGACTTTGGGGTCCTGCCCAGGCTTTCCTGGAGCATCTATGGTACATATACTGTATCATCACCTTCCCCCAAATCCCCAAAGCTCTGAATTCCAGGATACATCAGTCCCCGAGGGACCGTATGGCATACAGACCGTGGATCTGTATGACAGAGGGACAGCACGCAGCAGACTTGAGGGTGTTTACTGGAAGTGACCGTCCTGGTGGACGGTGGCATCGCATGCCCATAAGTATGGAGAGAGGCGAGCACGTGAGGAGGAGTGGGGGAGGCATGCTGAAAAGGCAGCAGATCAATGGGCTATTGATCTGAGTGGGGAGGAATACTGGAGTCTGTAGGCTAAAGGGAGAATCCTGGAAGGAGAGGCTGAGGTTTGTTTTCTCTGGGCTTTTAATCCTTAGAGGACATAATGCAGAATATAGCTTAGCACTGCCCTCTTGGTTCCCTGTAGTCTCCAGTTCTGAACGACTTCCTCTTCATTCTTTCAATACAAATGTTACATAGCATAGTGTCATGATACAATAGAATACCATAGAATGCCTAGAAATAGTAATTGATGTAGTATCCAAAAGGATGTGTAACCCCTCTCCTCACCTTTTATTTTATAGATGGAAAAAAATACACACACACACACACACAACACACACCCCCCCCCCCCGGACATCTATCCATTTGCCAAGAGACAGAATCCTGGAAATGGGGGCTGTTGGAAATTCTAAACAATAGCACTCCTGGCACCCTGTTCCTTTTGGTATAGATTAGGAAGAATGGCTTAATGCAGTCACTTAGTCCTTGTAACATTCTTTTTATGTATAGGAAAAAGAAAGGAAAAGCAAGTTCTTTAGCAGTCAAACTGCCTAATTCTCTCTTTGTCTTCACATATCAGAGCTGAATACTGGTAATGATTTACTTACACTTCTAGTTAATAATTAGACATTGGGAGACACCATATATCATGCCTAATGGAATATATGGGGTCTGATGAGAAAGTTTTCTGTTTTGACTAATAAATTTTAACCCAAATGGCCAGGCCTGGTGAAATATTATGGCCTTCGAAATATTTTAGAACTTGTGCTGAGGAAACAGTGTGAATTTCCTCAGCAAATGAATTTATCATCCCTTCCAAATCACAGGCCTTAGCTCCAGCTGTGGAGTGGAGGCACGAGGCAATGCTGAATCAGAAGGTGGAAAAACTAATCAAATCCTTAAAAGACCGAGGGCAGTGAGGCAGAGTTAAGGCTGACTTTTTCAGTGGTCGCCTCGAGCTGTACATTTTCTGATTTTAGTAACCAAAGGTGGGTTATCTGGAACTTCAGTAGTAAGATGCGCTTGGGTTTTTATTCACGCATTTGACTTCCCTCCGTTCTTCTCTCTGTTATTAATATTATTGTTGTAAATATTGTACTTGCCGCAGCTGAAGTGGGACGCTTTTCATCTTTGATCCAAAGATCTAGAAGTTAACTCTTTCAGAGATACTATCGAATAGTCACTGTGAGCAAGGCGGTGTGCAGAGTTCTGAGGGAGGAGAGAATTTTGCCTGATACTGTGCCTTGCCCCCGGGACGCTTGCAGTCAAGCACAGGAGCTGTAAACAACCAGGGTTGGGCGAGGGAGTGATAAAGAATTCAGGAGAAGGGAGATTCCTGACGGTCTGGGAGAATTGAGGAGGCTGCAGGGAGGTGCTGGTGTTTGATCGAGGCCTTTGCAGAGGGGTGGATAGGATGCTACAGAGGGTGAGGTGGAGGGGTGGCTGTGGGAGCAGAGAGTGATGGGCTGGGTGCAGGTCCCGGAGAGCGAAGAGCAGTTAGTTGTCCTAATAGAATAAATGGTAAAGGAGAGGATCACTTGTGCCCAAATTAATCATGATTTGGTTTGGGAAAAGTCCTTCAAATAGCAGTCTGCTTTTCAGGTACTGACTTAGTACTATTGCGAGTTTTTTCTGTGCTTTTTACACTTTCTCCCTTCCATTCTGATTGTCCTTCATTACATATCCTATTTGTTATCCACTGTTGGCAATCAGTAGAAAGGAACTTTGAATTATCATATTTGCTCATTGTTATTGTTAGCAGCTGTGGTGATTCAGCTATGGAATTTTTTTGTCCCAAATTGAGTTTTGTCTTTATCTCTGAGTATCATTATCTGATGTTGACAGTATTTTAATTTATTGAACACTTGTATTTTGCAAAGTGCTTTACTTTTATCATCTTTTAAGATTGCAAATCAACTTTATGAGGTACAGTTATTATGAGGAAACTGAGTCTCAGGAGGGACAAATAACTTGTTCCAAACCTCGCATCTGATAAAGGGCACAGAGCCCAGGTATGTAGACTCCAAAGCCATGGCATTTTACAGACTTACTGGGTGATGTTTACAGTTATGTTGAACCATGGGGCAGAACTGAAAACTCATACATAGAATCACTACATCTTAGAAGATGGAAGATGGGCACCTGCAACTGGGACTCGACAAAGCGATAAAAGAAACACTGATAACAGAAAACACTATATAAAATGAATTCCCACCTTTATTACAAAGATGTCAAGACACCTTTCTTGCAGTAAAAAGACCAACTTGACGATACTACAGAAAGAGTGAGTGTATGACGGGACATGGGGGAGACGGCTAGAGGACGAACAAAAGACCTGCTCCCGCTCTTCCTTTCCTGAGAAGAGCCAGCTCTCTCCTCGGGAAATGAGACACAAGAGGGAGGCAAGATCGACATCATTGTAACAGTAAAATAATGAGAAGTGTTTTGAGGTTTTTTTTTCATTCATTTGGATTAAGTAGTTTTTTAAAAAATTTAGGTTCTCTTGCGATGGTTAAAAAAAGGGTAATTCCCACGCACTTAAACCACACAGTTCTCTAGCCCTGTGCAAGACGTGGGAGAAAGAGGATGTTGTTTGAGGAGGAGGAGGTGCTGGTAATCATGCAGTCACTTCAGTCTTGTCCGACTCTTGGAGACTCTGTAGACCTAAGCCCACCAGACTCCACTGTACCTGGGATTCTCTAGGCAGGAATACTGGAGTGAGTTAGCATGCCCTCTTCCAAGGGATCTTCCCAACTCTGGGATTGAGCCCATGTCTCTTATTTCTCCTGAACTGGCAAGCAGGTTCTTTGCCACTAGTGGCCAAGAGATTAAAAACCAAGAGTTCCCCAATTGCTTAGGTAGATAGTAGTACTCTGGATTAAAAGCAAGGTATTATATATTACACAGACCATCCTCATGGAAAAGAAATTCAAAAAAGCAAAATGGCTGTCTGAGGAGGCCTTACAAATAGCTGTGAAAAGAAGAGAAGCTAAAACCAAAGGAGAAAAGGAAAGATATAAGCATCTGAATGCAGAGTTCCAAAGAATAGCAAGGAGAGATAAGAAAGCCTTCCTCAGTGATCAATGCATAGAAATAGAGGAAAACAACAGAATGGGAAGACTAGAGATCTCTTCAAGAAAATTAGAGATACCAAGGGAACATTTCATGCAAAGATAGGCTCGATAAAGGACAGAAATGGTATGGACCTAACAGAAGCAGAAGATATTAAGAAGAGGTGGCAAGAATACACAGAAGAACTATACAAAAACGATCTTCGTGACCCAGATAATCACGATGGTGTGATCACTCACCTAGAGCCAGACATCCTGGAATATGAAGTCAAGTGGGCCTTAGAAAGCATCACTACAAACAAAGCTAGTGGAGGTGATGGAATTCCAGTGAGTGCTTTCAAATCCTGAAAGATGATGCTGTGAAAGTGCTGCACTCAATATACCAGGAAATTTGGAAAACGCAGCAATGGCGACCCACTCCAGTATTCTTGCCTGGAGAATCCCAGGGACAGGGGAGCCTGGCGGGCTGCTGTCTATGGGGTCACACAGAGTCGGACATGACTGAAGTGACATAGCAGCATAGCAGCAGTGGCCACAGGACTGGAAAAGGTCAGTATTCATTCCAATCCCAAAGAAAGGCAATGCCAAAGAATGCTCAAACTACCGCACAATGGCACTCATCTCACACTCTAGTAAAGCAGTGCTCAAAATTCTCCAAGCCAGGCTTCAGCAATACGTGAACCATGAACTTCCAGATGTTCAAGCTGGTTTTAGAAAAGGCAGAGGAACCAGAGATCAAATTGCCAACATCTGCTGGATCATGGAAAAAGCAAGAGAGTTCCAGAAAAAATCTATTTCTGCTTTATTGACTATGCCAAAGCCTGTGACTGTGTGGATCACAATAAACTATGGAAAATTCTGACAGAGATGGGAATACCAGACCACTTGACCTGCCTCTTGAGAAACCTGTATGCAGGTCAGGAAGAAACAGTTAGAACTGGACATGGAACAACAGACTGGTTCCAAATAGGAAAAGGAGTACGTCAAGGCTGTATATTGTCACCCTGCTTATTTAACTTATATGCAGAATACATCATGAGAAACTCTGGGTTGGAAGAAGCACAAGCTGGAATCAAGACTGCCGGGAGAAATATCAATAACCTCAGATATGCAGATGACACCACCCTTATGGCAGAAAGTGAAGAGGAACTAAAAAGCCTCTTGGAAAGTGAAATAGGAGAGTGAGAAAGTTGGCTTAAAGCTCAACATTCAGAAAACAAAGATCATGGCATCTGGCCCCATCATTTCATGGGAAATAGATGGGGAAACAGTGGAAACAGTGTCAGACTTTATTTTTTTGGACTCCAAAATCGCTGCAGATGTTGACTGCAGCCATGAAATTAAAAGATACTTACTCCTTGGAAGGAAAGTTGTGACCAACCTAGATTGCATATTCAAAAGCAGAGACATTACTTTGCCAACAATGGCCTGTCTAGTCAAGGCTATGGTTTTTCCTGTGGTCATGTATGGATGTGAGAGTTAGACTGTGAAGAAGGCTGAGTGCCGAAGAATTGATGCTTTTGAACTGTGGTGTTGGAGAAGATTCTTGAGAGTCCCTTGGACTGCAAGGAGGTCCAACCGGTCCATCCTAAAGGAGATCAGTCCTGGGTCTTCTTTGGAAGGACTGATGCTGAAGCTGAAAAGGAGATCAGTCCTGGGTCTTCTTTGGAAGGACTGATGCTGAAGCTGAAACTCCAGTACTTTGGCCACCTCATGGGAAGGGTTGACTCATTGGAAAAGACTCTGATGCTGGCAGGGATTGGGGGCAGGAGGAGAAGGGGACGACCGAGGATGAGATGGCTGGATGGCATCACTGACTCAATGGGCGTGAGACTGAGTGAACTCTGGGAGTTGGTGATGGACAAGGAGGCCTGGCGTGCTGCGATTCATGGGGTCACAAAGAGTCAGACATGACTGAGCGACTGAACTGAACTGATTACACAGTATGATTCCTTTTGTTTAAAAACAAAAAGATTGTGTGTGTGTGTGTGTGTGAGAGAGAGAGAGAGAGAGAGAGAGAGATAAAGTAAATAAAAATTTGAGATTTTCTGCCAGAAACAGTTCCCCCACTCCATGCATGTCTGTGTTTGCTGAGCTCCTTCAGTGAGCCAGTGGGCAGGATAGAGTGGTGAACACACTGTCACATTCTCTGCTTTCTGTGAAGCAGACCGTGGCTAGTGGAGGAAATAGACGTTAATCATGTACCCCACTAATAAAATGTAAATTAAATACATCAGGAGCATCATATGAATGTGTACGGAGGGCTGCAGTTAAGAGAGGCTCTCCGGAGGGAGGTAATTGAGCTGAGATTTAGCAAGGAGGTAGAGAAGGTGGCTCAGTGGTCAATAATCCACCTGCCAATGTAGGAGATGCAAGAGACGTGGGTTTGATCCCTGGTCTGAAGGTCCCCTGGAGGACAGCATGGCAACCCACTCCAGTATTCTTGGCTGGAGAATTCCATGGACAGAGGAGAGCCTGGTGGACTACAGTCCGGGGGGTCACGAAAGAGTTGGACACGACTGAGCACACACACAGAGGGTGTGATGTAAACCAGGTAGTGGTTAGGGAAGCATGTTCCAGGCAGTGCGGGTGCAAAAGAGGGTTCCAAAGACATCTCTTGTCTTTGTCCTTCTGGCCACATGGTCTCATTTTACTGAAGCACATCTTCCTGTGAAAGAGCCTGTGGGAGGTAAATTATTGAGTCCTTGCCTGTGTGAAATGCTTTATGAACTCTCATCCTTGGTTAGTGCTTTGGCAGTGTATGGAACTTGAGGTTGAAAGTCATTTTCCTCAGCATTTTGAAGGTTTTGCTCTGCTGAAGGTTTTGTCTCCTCTGACATCTGTTATTGCTATTGAGATGTCTAATCCCATTAAGATTTATGTTCCTTAATGTTTCAGATGACTGTATAATTCATTGTCAAGACTGGGACACTTGAGGTGCTAGCCTGAAGAAATAGCAGGACGGGAGACTTTAGCCAGGACTCTCTGTGGTAGATGGGGCCATATAGTCACCCTCTTTACATGGGACCTATTTTTCCTCTCACCTTTTAGGATCTTTTCTTTGCTTCTAGAGTTCCACATTTCATGACGATGTGTCTTATAAAAGGTTCTTTTTCCTTCATTGCACTAGGTTGCATTGGGTGGTGGTGATTAGTTCATTCCTGTCCTTCGATTTGGGGAGGTTTTCATAATTATTCTTTAATAATTTTCTCCCAGCCTTCATTAGGTAGGTGTTTAACTTCCTGGATTATCCTCTAAGTAATTTTCTTCTTTCACAAATAATCAAGGGATATTATCTGTTTGCTGAGAGATTTTTGTACATTTGTCTTCCAGTTCTATTGAAGATGTGAAACGTTTCTTGTGTTCAATTTCTCATTTTACTCTTTTCTCATAGCATCCCATTCTTGTGGAAGTGTGTTTTCTCTCACTTCTCTGGGGGTGTCCTCAGAGAGGAGGAGGAGTTGTAAGTTCTTTTTCTTTTCTTTCGTCTCTCTGTGTTTTGTTTGTTCCTTGCATTGCTTTCTTGAGTCGCTTTTTTCCTGTTTGCTTTGATCTCTGTCTGAGGCTTTCCTCAGGTGCTGGTGATCCTTAGCTGTCACTTCATGTTTCAGAGAACAGCATTCTAAAGTATCTCTGAAACCTGGGTGGAGCTTTCTGCCTCCTTTGTATGTAATTTTGCTGAGAACTAACCTCTTGGTTCTCAGAGCTTGGAAATCTTTTCTGGAGAGCTGGGGGATGACCGTGCAGTTTCTCCAGAAAACACTCCCCTGCTCTCCTGCCTAGGAACTTGTCACGTGGAGACAGTGTCCTGGGCACAGGGTGGGGAAGGAGACAGAAGGTCGCAGACGTCAGTGCCTCGTATCTCTCAGTTTGGAGCTTCTGTGGCTCTGTTTCCGGAGAATCTAGCCTCCTTCTCCCCACTGCCCGCCCCAGGGAGGGAAGTCACTTGGCCGTGTGAACACTCCAGAAGGCCCCATGGTTCTGCCCCTGCCCTTCTTTTAGGGGAGCCTCCCTCTGATCTCCTGCTCACGGAGGTTCCATGGGCCTGATTCGCTCACCTTTATTGCCTGTGGGCCACCGGGCCATAACTTCCGTTTTGCTCTTCATCTCCTGACCATCTTGGAAAATTTTGTGTAAATCTGCTCTCACTAGTTCTCCCTTTCCTCTTTTTTTCTTATGGGTTAATACATCTTTTTATTTTGTCCTCCTCTACTGTTCTTGGAGGAGTTGAGAAGTGAGACGAGATAAACCAATGTGTTCAGCCTGCCATTTTAAACTGATTCCAGCATGCCTTTTTCCAGGCAGAGTATGATAACTGCTGGTTAGATTCTGATGGTACCGTCAGTGCCATTCCTCGCATACGTGGTTATGGGTCACATAGGTTTTTGTGGGCTGACTGGGGAACCCACCCACATGTATGATTTTCCCTTAGAACTAGAGAATTGTTTTTGAATTGACTCTGGAGGAATTATAACAGACTAGAACAAAAATATTTCACATACCTCTCCATTTTCTGGATCACATAGAAAATTACAGATACTGTATCATTATTGTTGACATAAAAACCTCTGGTAACTACCAGAAACCTGAATTTTAATGGAAAAGTTTGTTCATAAGTGAAACCATAAAAATTGAACTAAGAACCAAAGCTAAATCCTTCCATCAGTATGCCTAAAACTTCATTTTTCAGCAACTTTTTGGAAAGCTGCTGCTGCTGCTGTCACTTCAGTCATGTCTGACTCTGTGCGACCCCATAGACGGCAGCCCACCAGGCTCTCCTGTCCCTGGGATTCTCCAGGCAAGAACACTGGAGTGGGTTGCCATTTCCTTCTCCAGTGCGTGAAAGTAAAAAGTGAAGTCGCTCAGTCGTGTCTGACTCCTCGCGACCCCATGGACTACAGCCCATATCACTCCTCCATCCATGGGATTTTCCAGGCAAGAGTACTAGAGTGGGGTACCATTGTATTCCTAATTAAATTTAAGCCTAGTGTTAGTGAGAGCTGTGGGAAATGGCAATAGCCAAGAGAAGAGTTTATTTACCTGTATTTTCTTGCTGCTTTCTTGTTCCTGTCTTGCACACAACACAGTCTTCTTACACTGAATGAATTCTTCGGGCTGCATGGATAACCTAGACTCAGCCAGACAGACCAATAAAACTCTCTTCCTAACCACAAGTGACTAAGAATAGCTGTGTAAAGCACCAAGGTAATGAAAATACAACCCAGAATATGTAAAGTGACAGGGTGCTTGAGAGTAAATGCTGCACCAGCTTGGTGTTGGAATCACAGGGACCGCTGTGCGTATCACACCTGCACTGCGGACGTGGGGCTCCTGTTTCCAGCCGTCTCCATTATGCTGGGGGAGCTTTCCCCAAGCTCCCAGTGGCTATCATGGCCCCAGTCTCAAGGGATCAGAGGCTGTTAGGAAAACCAGGTGGCTGTTCTCTCTTACATGGCTGGAACAAGGTAAGGGCAATGAGATGTAGTCATTCCATTATTTATTTCTTTCCTTTTTAAAAAAAAAAATTTATTTATTTTTAATAGATTGATGATTGCTTTGCAGTATTGGTTTGATTTCTGTCATACATCAACATGAATTAACCATAGGTGTACATATGTCCCTTCCCTCTTGAGTCTCTCTCCCACCTCTCGCCCATTCCCACCCCTCTAGGTTATTATAGAATAAGCCCCACTGGGGCTTACCTGGTGGCTCGGATGGTGAAGAATCTGCCTGCAATGCAGGAGACCTGGGTTCAATCCCTGGGTTGGGAAGATCCCCTGGAGAAGGGAATGGCAACCCACTCCAGTGTTCTTGCCTGGAGAATCCCATGGACAGAGGAGCCTGGTGGGCTACAGTCCATGGGGTCATGAAGAGTCGGACAGGACTGAGCAACTAGCACAGAGTGAGTTCCCTGAGTCATGCAGCAAATCCTCATTGGCTATCTATTTACATATGTACATTCATCCACGCCACTCTCCGTTTATCTCACCCTCTCCCTCTTCTCCTCACCCTTGTCCATAACTCTGTTCTCTGCATCTCCATTGCTGTTCTGCAAACAGATTCATCAGTACGTTTTCCTTCCTTTTTATTCTTCTTTCTTTAAAAAAATTGTTTTTTGTTAACCTGTCTTCCCACTGCCTTCGCAACCTTGCTTTTGACAGGATGTTGACTAGGAACCAGAGCTCATTTTGGCTTAGCCTTAAGGGCAGCTGTTTACAGAGTAGCAGTGTTACACGGAGTTCCTATGTCGAACGTCTGTGAACACTGGATTTGGATCTTGTATTTAGCTGCCAGAAGTGACTGTGATGAAGTAGGGGAGATAAACTGATAGATTGGCTGCCAGAAAGATGTTGGGAGTCAATCAGATAAACAGGGCAGAGAAATAGCTTGCTGTTTTCCAGTGATAATAAAACAGAGGCCTCCAGTCCCCACATTTTTAAACATAATTGCCACGGTAATAATGTCTAAAATAAGCAAATGAAAAAACAGCACAGGGGTTTTTTTTATTTGCGATTGAGATTGCCTTTCCCCTTTTGCAATAAAGATTCATCCTATATGGAAATGAATATTTTTACAAATTTGTTTTCCTTCTCCCAGTGCCCACTTACATAAGCAAATGACAATTAGAGAGTGAACTGCTTTCGTAGGAATTTATCCCTTCTTTATTCCCCTCAGACTTCGACTATTTAACTTGGTGAGCTATATATATATTGCTTCTGTGCCTTACCTACAAAATAATTACTTATGTTTGTGAAGAAACAAGTTTTAAAGTCAAACCTATATTCTTGACTGGTGACAAGCCGGAAGGGGTTTATTTTCAGGATTTCTTTCAGAAGATTTTTGGACTTTTAGTCTCTGTTGCTGTTTCCCTACGCATAGCATTTGTTTAGGAGAGATGATAATCTAGCTTTATTATTATAAGTTAAAATTCTCTTCCTTTAATGTCTAACTTTTGAATCTATTGCTTCTCCTGGCCAAGACTTTTTAAGATCCAATGCAAATTCTTCAGAGTGTGTGAAAGCTAGAGAAGTAGACGTAGCTTGTACTCGGGGACTAACCAGGATTAAGAGGAGAGTTGGAGAGTGGTTTAGTTCCCATGGAATTAGTTGTGTGCAATGAGAGACTGGCTCTCTGGGTTTTGTTCAGAGTACAACTTTCTTTAGGAACTTCTTAAAATTACTATGACTGTAAATGTGTTAGTATCATATATGGTTGGGATTCCTAGGAGGCTCAATGGTACAGAATCTGCCTGGAATGCAGGAAATGCAGGTTTGATACTGGGCGGGAAGATCCCATTGAGTATTCAGAAGATCCAGTATTCCTTACCTGGAAAATCCAGTGGACAGAAGAGCCTGACAGGCTACAGTCTGTGGGGTCGCAAGACTCAGATCTGACTTAGCGACTGAGCTGCATTGCAGATTGCATGGTTAAAACATTTATTTGTAAGCATGGTAGAGTATTAGGTATGGAAGGCAAGAGCAGAAAGTCCACAGTTCTAATTATATCCAGTGAAGGCTTTTTGCCTAAAGAAGACTGTCCTGTCTGCTGGGGTTATAGGTCAGAAGTTAACCACGTACCATTATCTTGTGGGTGAGAAGCCAATGCATTTTCCTTTTCACCACTCAGCCCTTCCCACCTGACCTTTTAAAGATTCTCCATTGATATCAACGAGGAGGACAAGACTAATCATAAAAACAACGAAGAGGATGTTTAGCATACTCATTGATCCGTTTGAGATGAACTGCAGGACAATAAGTCTTCCAAATGGACTTCTGCTCTCAGTTATTGCGATAGCCACCTTTTTAAAGATATATAAATATGAAAGGGTTAATGGGAATTCAGTCATGCTCTTGCCACTGGATTGTCCCTTATTGATTGTAGTTTCAGAGCTGTCACTGTGCCATTCAGAATTCCTCCCGTGCCCTTTTAAAGTCAGTTGGTGCTGGGAGATGATAAGTAGTTCAGTTCAGTTCAGTCACGCAGTCATGTCCGACTCTTTGCGACCCCATGAATCGCAGTACACCAGGCCTCCTTGTCCATCACCAACTTCCCGGAGTTCACTCAGACTCACATCCATTGAGTCCGTGATGCCATCCAGCCATCTCATCCTCGGTCGTCCCCTTCTCCTCCTGCCCCCAATCCCTCCCAGCATCAGGGTCTTTTCCAATGAGTCAACTCTTCACATAAGGTGGCCAAAGTACTGGAGCTTCAGTTTTAGCATCATTCCTTCCAAAGAAATCCCAGGGTTGATCTCCCTCAGAATGGACTGGTTGGATCTCCTTGCAGTCCAAGGGACTCTCAAGAGTCTTCTCCAACACCACAGTTCAAAAGCATCAATTCTTCTGCACTCAGCCTTCTTCACAGTCCAACTCTCACATCCATACATGACCACAGGAAAAACCATAGCCTTGACTAGACAGACCTTAGTCGGCAAAGTAATGTCTCTGCTTTTGAATATACTATCTAGGTTGGTCATAACTTTTCTTCCAAGGAGTAAGCGCCTTTTAATTTCATGGCTGCAGTCACCATCTGCAGTGATTTTGGAGCCCAAAAAAACAAAGTCTGACACTGTTTCTACTGTTTCCCCATCTATTTCCCATGAAGTGATGGGGCCAGATGCCATGATCTTCGTTTTCTGAATGTTGAGCTTTAAGCCAACTTTTTCACTCTCCTCTCTCACTTTCAACAAGAGGCTTTTTAGCTCCTCCTCACTTTCTGCCATAAGGGTGGTGTCATCTGCATATCTGAGGTTATTGATATTTCTCCCGGCAATCTTGATTCCAGCTTGTGTTTCTTCTAGTCCAGCGTTTCTCATGATGTACTCTGCATATAAGTTAAATAAGCAGGGTGACAGTATACAGCCTTGACGTACTCCTTTTCCTATTTGGAACCAGTCTGTTGTCCCATGTCCAGTTCTAACTGTTGCTTCCTGACCTGCATACAGATTTCTCAAGAGGCAGGTCAGGTGGTCTGGTATTCCCATCTCTTTCAGAATTTTCCACAGTTTACTGTGATCCACACAGTCAAAGGCTTTGGCATAGTCAATAAAGCAGAAATAGATGTTTTTCTGGAACTCTCTTGCTTTTTCCATGATCCAGCGGATGTTGGCAATTTGATGATAAGTAAGTCACCTGCTTTCCTCTCCCCTAGCTCCTCCGAGAACTCATAGAACGGAAGACCAGCTCCTTGGACCCCAATGATCAGGTGGCCATGGGAAGGTAATTTGGATATGGCTTTCTGTTCATATAGGCAGCCTATGTAATAGTTTCTGTGTCTGAGTCCCCTTAATTCTACTTCCAAGCAATGACTGGTTCTATAATTATGAAAGCTGGGAGTTCCTTGGTGGCCTAGTGGTTATGATTCCAGGCTTTCTCTGCCTTAGCCAGGGTTCAATTTCTGGTTGGGGAACTGAAATTCTGTAAGCTGTGTGACGTGGCCAGCAAAAAAAAGCATGATAACAAGAGCTAGACAAAGTGATGGAAATTGTTTCCTCTACATTGCCATAACTTGAATGGCAATTTGATTAAGAGATTACCAAATACCTACCTGTAAAGTGTTTATTTTAAGGTTTGTTTCACAAAGTCCATTTTAAGCTCTTTGCATTGAAATTAGATCTGTATCAGTCTCTGATCAGTGGATAAAAATGTGTGCTCTCAGCTGTCAGGACCTGGCACTGGGCACAACCTGTTCCTCGCTCTGTGAGTCTGCTCTCATTTAGACCTCTGCCCCTTCAGTGAAAGCTGCCGCACAGTTAGATATGGAACTTGGCAGCATTGCCCAGATGTCAGGTAGGATGGAACAGTGAAGGAAGACCCTTGTGAGTCTGCTTCATCCTGTGGTTGGAAAACAAAAAGGACATTTAAAGTGCCATCTAATGAATAATGTACGTTTAAATAGCCATGAGCCGTAACTTGGAAGAGTGTAAATGGAAACCAAAGCTGCAGGTGTCAGAATGGGATTCTGAGGAAGAGCAACATTCTGAGAGATCACAAGGAAAAATTTGTGCTGATGAAATAATTTTATGTGAATAAAACCTTTGAATTTTAGGATAGGATGTTAATATTTTATAATCACTGGAATGCTATAGAGAGCTGTTCACTATGAATTTAATGTGATCGAGCAAAGTGCATTTAAGTGGTGATTATATTGTACATCTATCTGACTTTACAATAAAATAGATTATGGTAATTAAGATTATATTAAGATTACAGTAATTGGATTTCCCTAGATTTTTTTTTTTTGATGTTGAACTTTCATTTGAGTCAGGTAAGATGACCAGCTGCTGCTGTTTCTCCGTTTTCCCTCCACATTTTGTTCATATAAGCAATTTATGAAGATTTTCTTAGCCCAGTATCCTTTATTTGAAAAACAAATTTCTCTTAATTTAAAATGACTTGCTGAATATATGACTCTTGTTTGGATCCTGATTCAAACAAACCAACTGTAAAATTGAGACAATCTGGAAAATTCAAAGACTGACTAAATATTTGGTAGTTAACTTTTTTTCAGTGTGACAGTGGTATTGAGATTATCTGGGGGCTCCTGATATCGATATTGTTTTGGAGAGGGAGGGGAAAGCCCTTTACCTTTCAGCAACACATTCTGAAGTAATGTAGCTGAAATGAAAATTAAATAAAATTACTATAAAACTAGTATCAATAGCAGATAATTCTTAACACTTAGAAAAAATGGAAAGCACAAGGAAAAGCAGCTGGATATTAACAATAGGAAAATTAGATTTAAAGAATTCACATGTTCAAACCAAACAGCAGGTGCAATATTAGTCATAGAATAGGCTGTGCAACTAAAATCAACAGCAAACCCAAGCAGCTGTACTCAGTTTGATGGGTTTCCCTGCAGACTGGTAGATTTAGTGCTTGGCACAGTAACTCCACATACTAAGGAGCATTGTTCACCAAATCTGCTGGAGAATTTCCCAGCTGCCATTTGTTTTTTTACCATTGCACAGATCCTCTTCAATCGATTAGTCGCTTTGGCCCCAGTCTGTCTTGAGGAGCTTGGTGTACGTTGAATGATTTCCTTATACAGTGTTGTTAGTGAGCAAAATTCTGATTTGTCAACACGTGTAACTATTCCTGTTGATGATGCATAACATCACTTGTGAATTTCCCAGGCAATGGCTTGCAATCCAGAAGCTACGAAGCAAAATCCACAAGAAAGTAGATAGAAAAGCCAGCAAAGGAAGGAAACTTCGGTGAGTTACTTTTTAGAACAGATGTTAACGTTGTGTTACTTCTTTTGCATGTTGGCTATGACATTTTTTTCTGTTCTTATGATTCTGTTTTTAAGGAGCAGAAAAATCACTAGAGCATTATTTGAGACTGTTTTGAGATTCAGTTTTTCTTACTCTGAAATGGAAAGTGTTAGTTACTTTTTGTGTTACTGCTGTGAATGAATAGGTTGAATAATATTTGTTTTTCCCTGAAAGAGACATAATCGAAAACGAAGACAAGAGAATTGAAATTGCCTTAGTTTTGAAAGGACTTTCCTGGTGGCTCAGATGGTAAAGTGTCTGTCTACAATGTGGGAGACCTGGGTTCAAGCCCTGGGTTGGGAGGATCCCCTGGAGAAGGAAATGGCAATCCGCTCCAGTACTATTGCCTGGAAAATCCCATGGACAGAGGAGCCTGGTAGGCTACAGTCTGTGGGGTCTCAAAGAGTTGGACACAACTGAGCGACTTCACTTTCACTTTAGTTTTGAAAAATGATTTCCTTATTACAATATAAAAATTGTACTTTGGAGTCTTATTTAAGCGAATTATATTGGTCCATTTTCATGATGCCATACATGTACCTAGTATGCTAAAAAGTTAAAAAAATGAAGGCTTCCAGAGATTGTTAACACTGTGCTTAAATGAGATGAGGAGTGGAACTTTTATGAGAATACAGAAACATATCTGAGTGGAGGAACACCCTCATACCTGTGAGCCCTTGAAAGTCTTAAAAAGAATGGAAACAAAGAAGGAACCAGAGTAGAAGTGACATTGCTGTGCTTTCAGACTGAGATTCCTTGTAACTATTTTTATATATTACATAATATCACTCACACAAGGCCTCATTGTTGAAGAAACTACTTGTAATTCAAGTGCACATTGAAAAAAAATCTTAAACTCATTGTGTTAGGCCAGTTTTAGGCAGATAGCTAATCCCACATTTTTGTTAGAGCCTGCCTGTCATTAAAATTATTTCTGGACAAATGTGGATCTATCTCATTTTTAAGTATCTTCAGAGAAGCAGATTCTACTACTTTAATTAACCTGTTTTAGTATTTAACAGAGCTCATCAGGAAGTGCTTATTTTTCTTTAAGTTTGAAGAAGTGCCAAGTAGCTTTTCATTATCTTTTGACTGAAAGTCACTTTTCTTAAATCTCAGGTTAAATTGTTACAATTTGTTTAACTTTTTTCATGTGCAGAAAGGTTTCCAAACCTTTCTGCTTCTTCCAAGTTTGTTTTCAATGTACCTACCAGTTAAGAGCATGGACTCAAGAGCCAGACTCCAGTCTGAATCCCACCTTTGACACCAATTAGTAGTTATTCTGAGCAAGACCCTTAAACTCTCTGTTCTAGTTTCTTCATCTGTAGAATGGGGGTGATAATAGTACCAGACTTGTAGGGTTGCTATGGAGATTAAACGAGTACATTTATGTACCGCTTTTAGACTAGCACCAGGAGCACAGCATGGGGAAGGGCAGGGCAGCCCACCCCAGTGTCCTTGTTGGAGAATCCCATGGACAGTGGAGCCTGGCCGGCGGCAGTCTATGGGGCCACACAGAGTCGGAAACGACTGAGCAACTAACGCAGTACCACAGTGGGGACATAGCAAGCACTGTGTTGTTTTTGCTGTTATTTCTATCATTGTTACTGCTGTTATCCCAAGACTGCATCAGTCTCCTACTGGGATGTTCATTTACTTGCTCACTCATGTACCTGCCTCACTGGTACTTGTCTCTTCTGTACCCCCATCCCTGATGGGATTTAAAGAAGAATGTTACTACTAGTACTTTATAATCAATCAAGCTGAATAAATACCTGTTCTTTAATTTTGAGACTAGACTTTTCTCCAATACTGCACTTTTAAAACTGTAACTTTGAAAAAGACATATACCCTATGTATGTTATCACTTTCATGTGGAATCTAAGAAATAAAGCAAATGAATGTACACGACAAAACAGAAATAGGCTCACAGAACGAATTAGTGGCTACCAGTGGGGAGAAGGAGGGGTGAGATGGGGATTAAAAGACAAACTACTGTGTACAGAATAAAATGGCAGCAAGGATAAATTGAACAGCACAGGGAAATATAGCCATTATTTTATAATCACTTTTTTTTTTTTAATTTATTTTTGGTTATGTGGGTCTTCGTTGCTGTGAAGGCTTTTCTCTAGCTGTGGCGAGTGGAGGCTACTCTCTAGTTGTGGTAAGCAAGCTTCTCACGTGGTGGCTTCTCTTGCTGCGGAGCACGGACTCTGGGGCTCTCGGGTTTCAGCAGCTGTGGCACACCGGCTCAGTAGTTGCAACTCCTGAACTCCAGAGTGCAAACACAATAGCTGTGCACATGGGCTTAGTTGCCCTGCAGCATGTGGAATCTTCCTGGATCAGAGATTGAACCCATGTCTCTCGCATTGGTAGGTGGATTCTTTACCACTGAGCCACCTAGGAAGGCCTTATAATCACTTTAAATGGAGTATAATCTATAAAAATATTGAATCACAATGTTGTATATCTGAAACTAATACAATGTTGTAGATCAACTGTACTTCTAGTTAATTAATAAATAGCTCTCTGAGGCTTTAAATGTTCTCTTGAGGGAGGAGCCCAGGATTTCAGTCAGGAGACTGCCTCTTTCTAGCTGTTGATGTTGGTTGCTCTTTATTCTCTGAGCCTCACTTTACTCATTACATAAGTTGAAATACTAATCCCTGTGTGTGTGTGTGTGTGTGTGTGAGAGAGAGAGAGAGAGAGAGAGAGAGTCAGTCGTGTCCAACTCTCTGTGATCCCATGGACTGTAGCTCTCCAGGCTCCTCTTTCCATGGAATTCTCCAGGCAAGAATACTGAAGAGGGTCGCCATTCCCTTCTCCAGGGGATCTTCCTGATCCAGGGATCAAACCTGGGTTTCCCACATTGCAGGCTCTTTACTTACTGTCTGAGCCACCAAGGAAGCCTGATTTGGTTTGAGGGATGGATTTGATTCGATGATTCAAATAATGTGTATATGTCTGGTACATAATAAACATTTGAAAGTGTTAGATTCTTTGATTTCTCTTGTTTACCTGTTGGCATTGCTGTTGCAAATATATGCTCTTCAAAGGAATTGAAAAGAGCAAAAGATGTCTTTTCTACATTGCTGTATTTTTGTGAGTTTTAAAGCTGCTAGGGCAAATATCTATAATTGTGTGTCCCTTGAGGGCAAGAATTGTGCTGATTTTTTTCAAGTTAATTCCAACCTTATTGCCTACTCTAGTGCCTCACAGACATGTTTTTGGATGATTGTGACAGTAAAATTAATCTGCTTATCAAGTAAGACTTTCTGTGAGATGCAACATTCACACTTGACACTGAGCAGACTAGGAAGAGTTAGCCTTTGGAAAGGCCAAAAAGAATAATGTTTGCCAAAACACAGGCTTGAGAATATCCCCGTCTGTTCTGGGAACCAAAGCTCATTTGTTTTGGCAGACTTAAAATAAATATGAGGGAATAACAGGAGGTGAGACTACGTGAATAAGTGGGTGCTAAATCCTGGTCATGCTCAACATTTGGACTTGATTCTGTGGACTGTAGCAAGTCATTGATAAACAAGGAAGCCTGAGTGCCTGTCAGAGATTGCAGTGGTGCATCACAGCTAGCCGCACTGTGGGGCCCTAGATCGGATCCTGGAGGACGGAGGACAGTGGGACAAAAAATGGGTGATGTTGAATGAGGCCTGTGGTTTAGGTAATGTATTGTACAGGTGTTAATTTCCTAATTTTGATAATTACGTTTGTGTAAGTTGTTAGCATTCGAGGAAGCTAGGTGAAGGTGTACATGAACTCTGCACTACTTTGGTAACTTTCCCATAAGTCTGCAATTATAGCACAGCACCAGAAGTAAAAGGAAAAGTAATAAATAAGGTCATGTGCTTTGAATGGTGTTACAGTTTCATCACCTGTATTCATCGAGGCTCTCTTTGTGACCATGAACGTGTAGGGTGTGGTCAGAATCAGTGATGTTCATATATAGCAATAACGACAACTAACATTTATAAAACTCTCTGTCGGGCACTGCAGAGCAGTTTACATGCAGAAGTGGAAAAGACACAACCTCCGATGCTAAAATGTTCAGGTTTGAAATCTGGCTTTTGCACTTACTGGCCTTGAGACCCCTTGGGCAAGTCACTTAACATCTCTCTGTGCTTCAGTTTCCTCATCTGTCAAGCCAGTATGATAATAGAAGGCACATTCCATAGGACTGTCATGCAGATTGAAATTAGCTAACTCATGTAAAGTACTTAAGAAGGTAAGTGACTCACCCACTGTTACAGAGCTAGTAATCATGAACGTAGATTTAAGCTAATTGGTCTGATTCCAGAGTCCACTTCTAACCTGTGGCCCTTGAGTTGTTTCTCTGGCCAGGACTTACCAGGCACCGAAATGATATCTAGGCTACATTAGAACTCTGCTTTGAAGGTTTTAACAAAGGGCCTAGGCTAGATGAGAATAGGTTTAGTTGCTCAGTTGTATCCGACTCTTGCAACCGCATGGACTGTAGCCCATGCGGCTCCTCTGTCCATGGGATTCTCCAGGCAAGACTACTGGAATGGGTTGCCATTTCCTTCTCCAGGATAGATGAGAATACATGTCGTAAATAGCTTCCTTTAAATTAGACCCCCAGAAGAGCTGGTGGTGTGCCAGTTGTCATCATAGATTTCACCATGGGCAGGCTTTGCTCTTTGTGGTTCAGTTCAGTCGCTCAGTCGTGTCCTACTCTTTGCGACCCCATGAATCATAGCCCGCCAGGCCTCCTTGTTCATCACCAACTCCCGGAGTTCACTCAAACTCATGTCCATTGAGTTGGTGATGCCATCCAGCCATCTCATCCTCTGTCGTCCCCTTCTCCTCCTGCCCTCAATCCCTCCCAGCATCAGGGTCTTTTCCAGTGAGTCAGCTCTTTGCATCAGGTGGCCAAAGTATTGGAGTTTCAGCCTCAGCATCAGTCTTTCCAACGAACATTCAGGACTGGTCTCCTTTAGGATGGATTGGTTGGACCTCCTTGCAGTCCAAGGGACTCTCAAGAGTCTTCTCCAACATCACAGTTCAAAAGCATCAATTCTGTGGCACTCAGCTTTCTTCACAGTCCAACTCTCACATCCATACATGACTACTGGAAAAACCATAGCCTTGACTAGATGGACCTTTGTTGGCAAAGTAATATCTCTGCTTTTGAATATGCTATCTAGGTTGGTCATAACTTTCCTTCCAAAGAGTAAGTATCTTTTAATTTCATGGCTGCAGTCACCATCTGCAATGATTTTGGAGCCCCAAAAAACAAAGTCTGACACTGTTTCTACTGTTTCCCCATCTATTTTCCATGAAGTGATGGGACCAGATGCCAGATCTTTGTTTTCTGAATGTTGAGCTTTAAGCCAACTTTTTCACTCTCCTCTTTCTGTTTCATCAAGAGGCTTTTTCTTTTCCAGTGAGTCAGCTCTTTGCATCAGGTGGCCAAAGTATTGGAGTTTCAGCCTCAGCATCAGTCTTTCCAACGAACATTCAGGACTGGTCTCCTTTAGGATGGATTGGTTGGACCTCCTTGCAGTCCAAGGGACTCTCAAGAGTCTTCTCCAACATCACAGTTCAAAAGCATCAATTCTGTGGCGCTCAGCTTTCTTCACAGTCCAACTCTCACATCCATACATGACTACTGGAAAAACCATAGCCTTGACTAGATGGACCTTTGTTGGCAAAGTAATATCTCTGCTTTTGAATATGCTATCTAGGTTGGTCATAACTTTCCTTCCAAAGAGTAAGTATCTTTTAATTTCATGGCTGCAGTCACCATCTGCAATGATTTTGGAGCCCCAAAAAACAAAGTCTGACACTGTTTCTACTGTTTCTCCATCTATTTTCCATGAAGTGATGGGACCAGATGCCAGATCTTTGTTTTCTGAATGTTGAGCTTTAAGCCAACTTTTTCACTCTCCTCTTTCTGTTTCATCAAGAGGCTTTTTAGTTCCTCTTCACTTTCTGCCATAAGGGTGGTATGTTTGTGGTAGGGTTGGAGAAAAAATAAATACCATAGCAAAGGTGAACATTGCCTTGCGGAAACATTAATTTCAATGATAGCAGGTCAGTGGCATCACCCTGGTCAGATTGGGTGTTAGCAGTTTGCTGATTAGATGCTAGAAAATAACTTAAAAAAAATATATATGCTGGTTTGGGGAAATAATTATAAATTCCCAGTATTTTACTCAGCATTATCTGTAAGTGGATTTGATCCTGATTTAAGCAGAATCTTAATGTAAATGAGTTAAAGTCTCAGGCCTTTAATAATGAAATGTCATACTGTATTTTGTGTTTGTCTGTTCTTCTGCAACAAAATTATATTTATCCCTTCTTAATATGGTTGGTAATTTAATACTAAAACATGCATCCATCCTCAACGCTGAGATGAGGTAAAAATGAATTGTATTAAATCATCTTTAATCTGATTACTACTTAAAAGCCTGTCCTTCACCATACAGTTACTAGTTATTGAATATATTGTATTAAAGTGTAAAGGTATTCCACAGAGCAGTGCCATCCAATAAAAAGTACCTTTACATGTGTACTTTAAAAAATTTTTTAATTGGAAGGTAATTGCTTTGCAGTGTGGTGTTGGTTTCTTCCGTGTATAAGATGAATCAGCTATCAGCATGCCCATGATTGTAATACCCCTTCCTGCCCTGCCCCCCCAGGTCATCGCAGAGCTGCAGGCTGAACTCCTCTGTTATACAGGGGCTTTGCCTGGCTGTCTCTCTCACGCCTTGTGATGCATATGTTTCAGGGCTGTTCTCTCAATCTGTCCCACCCTCTCCTTCCCCGGCTGTGTCCACGAGCCCATTCTCTTAAGTCTGGACTCTTACTCCTGCCCTGCAAATAGGTTCCTCAGTTACATGTGTAATTTTAAATGTTCTAGTAGCCTCAATTAAAAAGAAGGAAAAAGAAATGTGTACTTAAGTAATGCATTTCATTTAGCCCAATATCTAGCTAATATTATTTTAACAATTTATTGTTTTAAAATTATTCATGATATATTTTATATTTTTTCCATCTGAAATTTTCAAAATCTGGTGCACATTTCCAGTGTTCAGTAAGCCACATGTGGCCAATGACTCCTGGGTCAGACAACGCAACTATTGGGTATAGTTCATAGTCTTTGTCTAGACAGTGAATTAAACCTGTCTTTGGACATAGCCAAAAATAGTTTTCATTTTTTCAGATGAAAAATGAAGTTTGTTGAAGCCTAAAAGACATTAAAGGGCTTCCCTGATGGCTCAGACAGTAAAGAATCCGCCTACAATGTGGGAGACGTGGGTTCGATCATTGGGTTGGGAAGATCCCCTGGAGGAGGGCATGGCAACCTAGAATGGATAAGCAACAAAGTCCTACTGTAAGCACAGGGAACTGTATTCAATACCCTGTGATAAACCATTATGGAAAAGTATATGAAAAAAATGTGTGTGTATGTATGTGTGTGTGTATATATATATATCAGTTTAGTTCAGTCACTCAGTCATGTCCAACTCTTTGCGACCCCATGGACTGCAGCATGCCAGGCTTCCCTACCCATTACCAACTCTGGTAGCTTGCTCAGACTCATGTCCAGCCAGTCGGTGATGCCATCCAACCATCTCATCCTCTGTCATCCCCCTCTCCTCCTGCTTTCAATTTTTCCCAGCATCAGGCCTTTTCCAGTGAGCCAGTTCTTCACATCAGGTGACCAAAGAATTGGAGCCCCGGCCTTGGCATCAGTCCTTCCAATTAATGTTCAGGACTGATTTCCTTTAGTTTGATCTGATCTCCTTGCAGTCCAAGGACTCTCAAGAGTCTTCCAGCACCACAGTTCAAAAACATCAGTTCTTTGGTGCTCAGCTTTCTTTATGGTCCAACTCTCATATCCATACATGACTACTGCAAAAGCTATAGCTTTGACTTGACGGACCTTTGTCGGCAAAGTAATGTCTCTGCTTTTTAATATGCTGACTAGGTTGGTAGTAGCTTTTCCTTCAAGAAGCAAGCGTCTTTTAATCTCATGGCTTCAGTCACCATCAGCAGTGATTATGGAGCCCAAGAAAATAAAGTCTGTCAGTGTTTCCATTGTTTGCCCACCTATTTGCCATGAAGTAATGGATCAGGATACCATGATGTTCAGTTTTTGAATGTGAAGTTTTAAGCCAGCTTTTTCATTCTCCTCTTTCACCTTCATCAGGAGGCTCTTAGTTACTCTTCGCTTTCTGCCATAAGGGTGGTGTCATCTTCATATCTGAAGTTATTGATATTTCTCTCAGCAATCTTGATTCCATCTTGTGCTTCATCCAGCCAGGCATTTTGCATGATGTACTCTGCATATAAGTTAAATACACACACACACGTGTGTGTGTGTGTGTGTGTGTGTGTGTGTGTGTATAACACACAACACACAGTAAATCACTTTGTTATACAGCAGAAATTAGCAAAACTTTGTAAATCATTTATGCTTCAATAAAATAAAGAAAAGAATCTTCACTTTAGCACTGTTTATAATGCTTTTTTAAGGGGGAAGACTGTATAAATGCTTATCAATAGGAGGTTTAGTAAATTAGAATATATGATGCAACAGAATATTCTGGAACTATGAAAAAGAATACAATATGACATAGTGGAAAAACACATAATGCATGAGCATGTGAATAATATATTAAGTTTATATTTGTCTTATATATGGAGAATGCTATAGGCAAACTTAATTAACAGTGATTATTTCTAGAGATTACAGGGGACTTGTCAGTTCTTTATGTATTTCTGAATTTGTAATTGTATATTACTTTTTATAATTAGGAGATAATGGGAATAAAGGAAGTATGATGAACAGAGATTTTGTTTTTGCATCTTATAAGAAGTGAAGAATTGGAAACAATACAACTGTTCAGAAATATTAAAATATATTTATAGTACTTCCTGGAATTTGTATACAGCTATGGAGATACAATGCTAAGTGAAAGAAAAGAATAGGAAATTGTGTTGTGTGGATTACTATGTAAAATGAACGTAATTAACCAAAATACTAATAATATTAATAAATATTAATAACAGTCCTTCTGTAGATAAAAGAATATGTATGCATTTTTTGTGTACTTAGTTGGTTTTCCAAATTTTCTGTAATGGATTTATGCTTTTTTCTATTACTCCTGTAATGGGAAAAATCTTATCACTATTAGTCTTTTAAAATTCATTTGTTAAACGATTGAAATTTGGGAGGCTTGGCTATTTGGTGGTAGAGAATCAAATTCTTTGATGTGGGTAAAAATGTTTTTTAAATGGTGAAACATTACATATATGTTATATCATTTTTGTTTGGATAGTATTTTGCCCAAGAAGAGGTTTTTTCTTTTGGTTAGAATTTTATATGACATGTCCTATAGCCTCTTCTTTTACAAATAGAAGGGGATACCTTCTTTAATTCTCTTAGCTATAATTTGGTCTGTGTAAGGTCAAATGTTTATTCAGCCTCCTTCACCAGAGGATCTCAAAGCACTTCGTATAAAAATACCTCTTTTTTTCTACTGGTGGAAGATGGAACTGACATAACTTCAATTTTTATAACACCTTGACTGAAGATATAGGGAGTAGACTCCTTACGTAGTCAGTTGTAGGCCTTAGTTTAAGAAGGGTGAAATGAAAGCTCTGGTGGAACTGGTGAGTGAAGGTGATTCTGGAAGCCTTTTCTGACTCAGGGAACCAGTGCTAGTGAGTGATGAGGTGTTCCATTTGGATGGTACGCCACTGCCTCTGCTCCCGAGTGAAAAACGATTAGGATATATGCAGAGAAGGGGACAGTGGGGTAATCCAGTCCTCACCATCTCTTGTCTGGAGTGATGTTTAAGGCTTAGTGTATTGCTTCAGGGCACAAATGTGTGCCCTTTTTTGGGCCATGATATAATGGAGTTGTGTAGAACTACTGTCATTTACATTGTGCCTTTATCAGGCTTTTCTCCTGTAACACTGAGGAAAAAGGGTTTTTATGGTTATGAGTGGCACATGCCTAGAAATTGTTCCCTGTTCCACTCTGGAGCCAGATGTTCTTGCGATCATGTGGAGTTTGTTACCTCATAGAATGTGTTTCCTTTTCTAGGTTAATAGTTACTAATGTTGCTGCCTGTTTTTTTCGTACTTTATTTAGGTTTCATGTGCTTAGCAAGCTGCTGAGCTTCATGGCACCTATTGACCATACCACAATGAATGATGATGCCAGGTGAGTAACAGATTAATTATATGTCTCAAATGGCTTCATGAAAGCCCAGTATTGACCTGTGCTAAAGCCTGTCACCCCCTCCGTTTCTTCTTATCAGTTAACCATTTGTCATCGGCATCACTGAAAGGGTCCTTGTAACATCTCTTCACTCCCATAGTTACTGTAAAACCAAAACAAAATTTTCATAAATCTCAGTGCTGTCTCTGGTGGGTTTTTGTTTTTACTGTTTGTTTTTAACATTAGCCATCTGCTTTGGACATCTGAGCTCTTCTCTAGATAGATGGGTTAGGACAGTGCACACACACTTGCTCCATGTGTTTGGGAATTTATGTATATGTTCTCCTTTTAAAAATGGGTATAGAGCTTGCTCTGGGGATGTGCATTATGTCTTGTTTATTCAGGGTACTGTTGAAGATTTTGGGTTTTGAGTATTTTTTACAAAAGAAGTACATGCTCATTTTGCAAAATGGAAATGTGTATGCAAAAAAATGTATACTCATATAATTTAGAGATAATTAAAGAATTATTCATTTTTTAAAGCATCATTCCTTCTATATTTATTAGTTGGCATTCTACTACAACATAATGTTTCTATAATATTACTTATCTAGCCATATCTCTTCTCTATTATTTACATTCATTTATATCAATATGGGCTCATGCTTTCCTATTTTATTCAGTTAGTTAGAATCTGTTGCTGTCATTATTTATTTTGGTTTGTCTCAGATTAATAGAAGTCCCTTCAAGCTGGTTTCATCTTTTTGAGATATCCCCACTTATTTGTTGAGTACCTCTTAACTTTCCACCACAACAAGGTATTCTAGGCTCATCTCACATTTTCCCATTTCCAGTCCTGGAATCAGTCTTTCTCCAAGGAATGCTGACTGTTTTTAATGGAGTATGGTTTTTAGAAACCAAGTTCTGGGCACTGAGATGCTCATTGTTCTAGGTAGGCATCATTGTTTCTAGGTTCTCTCAGTGTGCGGAGATAGGACTTGTATGTATACACACGTAGCACATACATATGCACAGGATATTACCACTTTTAACATCTGAGGATATTTCCTTTCAGTCTTTATGGTTTCCCTTTCAGTATGTTCTTGTTTTTCTTTTATGTAATTAAAATTATATTCTACTCTTGTGATCTTTTTATTTAAATATTTTGCATACTCTGACCATTTAATATCATTAAAATTGTTCAAAAATGTGACTATGTAATATCTATTTTAGCCATCCTCTAATTTTTGGAATTTAAATTGTTTTAAGTTATTATTATAATGCTGTGATAGATGTTTTAAAACATAAATAAATCTTTACCAAGTGATATTATTGGTCATAATGTAGGCACATGTGGATTTTGCCAGCTTTATCCCTCAAGCTATACTTAGCCTTTTTATTTGAGAGTATTTAGTTTGCTACTTGGAGAAGGCAGTGGCACCCCACTCCAGCACTCTTGCCTGGAGAATGCCATGGACAGAGGAGCCTGGTGGGCTGCAGTCCATGGGGTCGCTAAGAGTCAGACACGACTGAGCGACTTCACTTTCACTTTTCACTTTCCTGCATTGGAGAAGGAAATGGCAACCCACTCCATTGTTCTTGCCTGGAAAATCCCAGGGACGGGGGAGCCTGGTGGGCTGCCGTCTGTGGGGTCGCACAGGGTCGGACACGACTGAAGCGACTTAGCAGCAGCATCTTGCTACTAAACTCCATCAGATTTCCTCCCATTGAAAAGTAGTAGATATGCAGGTTTAGTTGAACACAATGGTGATTAATTTTTTTGTTTGCTTTTGTCCTGATTACAAAACAGCTTATGGATATTCTGAGTGAATTTATACTCACATCTTTGTGACTTCCTGTGCTTGCCTGTGAATGCTTATGTCTAGCTGGTTTTGCTTGTTTTGTTTTAGGGTTTGTTTTTTTTTTTTTCATCTATTTCTTGATCTAGTCTGTTTTTAAAAATAATAGAGTGAAATGCGTGCTTCTTAGATTCTCTGTCGGGATGACATGAAAAAAAATTACTTCAACAGGAAAGGAAAATCAGGTTCTTATAAACGAAAGCAAACCCATTCCGGTAACACTGTTATTCCAGACATAAAGTGAAAGCTAGTGTAAACATTAGCAGCATCTTTTGAATACGGTACTACCGCATCATTTAGAAATCAATTGTCATTCCTAGTTGGGATTTTTCTTGAATCATCTGATACCCCAGGATACTTTGTTTTCCAGAATCTAATTTATTTACACATAATTTTTGAGGGCCTCCTTATTCTAGTGTAACGATAACTTGAAGGTGACTTTATTATTAAGGATTATGTTGGGCTTGATATGTAAGAAACAAAACCTGACTAGAGGCATAAGCAAACAGGAGTTTATTTTTCTGGCAGAATAATTCTAGGGGAGGCAGGTAATGACTAGCAGTGTTTTTTCCCTTCTCAGTGGTATTGGGGCCAGCATCTCTTGTTCTTCCCCCTGTGGTCCCAAGGTGGCTGCTGCAGCTTTAGCCATCAAGCATGCATTTTGGGTAGGAAGAAGAGGAAAGGAGTGGTGTCAGCCACATTGATTTTCTTTTATCAGAACAGTAAAAGCTTCTCAGAAAGACCGCCAAAGACTTCTCACATCTCGTTGGCCGGAACCCTGTTACGTTGCCACTTCAGTAGAGCAAGTGAGAGAGGAGGTGATGGGATTGTATTTGCTGGGCAGTAATTCTTGTGGCATTTGGAGCTTGTAGGAAAAAGAAGCTGCCCCTTGTGGACGTTGCTAATTATCAGCATTGTTCTCAGCTGGTTTAGCCACTGTGCGTGTGGCAAGGCGTTAAATAGAGGTCTCAGAGCTGGAGAACCCAGCATAGGCCCTCTGCGTGGCTCCTGAGGACACTGAGGCTGGCACACAGGCTCATGCTCATGTTGCGTGGTCTGGATAGGCCAGGCTAACCATGGGCCAAATAAGTGGCCATTTGCTTTTTCTGCTTCAAATATCAAGTCTCCCAGAGGCAGCCGGTAGTGTTACTTTCTCTTAGGAGGAAGGCCTATTTTGTTTTTGTCTAAATAATTCCATAAATGGAAATGATCTAGCACTGTACTATTTGGCTTCCCACTCTGTATACCACAAAATGCTGAGAGACGGGGAACTTTCTTTTCAGTATCAGTGCATACTGCTTTTCTCTAGGTGAACCATTTTGGTTTTGCTAAGTTACAGATATACCTTTTTCTTTTTTTAAATGGTATCTAGATTTGTTGAAGGTAAGCCTCTGGGAAAATCCAACCCATTTTTACAGTTGTATCTATGGTAGAGTACACAGAGTTACAGATACGTCATTCTTAGTGCACATGTATGAATAGAGAATATTTAATGATTTTGAGGTAGAGAAAGGCTTTGTAAGCATGACACCAAGGCCAGAAGCCACAGAGAAAGATATTGGTAGATCTGACTACATGAGTCAATTAAAAAAGATATCAAAAACAAAGTTATAAGTATATGAAAAAATTGTAAAGAAAAAGTTCAGTGTAACATGACTTTACCATGTAATAATGCTGTGTAAAGTGTTTTTGCAGCTCTCTTAAGAATATCCCAATAAAAATAGTGGGTGAAGCATGTCAACACTCAAACATAGAAATTATAAAAGAAAAATTACAAATGGCCAAAAAATAGATTGTCAATTTTATTAATCAAAAGATGCAAATTAAAATAATGACATTTCATTTTTTTCTTATTAAATTGGAAAGCATTAGAAGATTGATAATCCCCCATGTTGATGGTGTGAGGAAGCAGACACTTTCATATACTGTTGTTAAGAACATGATTGGCAAAATCACTCTGGGAGGGTATTTGGCAACGCTTTAAAAAATTTTAAATGTAAATATATCTGTTGACCCAGAAAAATCCACTTCTAGCAATTAACCTAAGAAAATAGCAAGTTGGCAAATATTTTTGTATAGGGTCTTTACTGCAACATTGTTTAAACGGAGAAAGAAATTAAAAAATCTAAATGACCATCAATAGGGAACTAGTTAAAATGAATCACAGAAAAGAATTCAGTGAAGTTATAAGCAATTATTAAAGGAGTCAATGGAGCTGTATGTATTAACATAATGTTTAGTGTAATAAATAGACTATAAAGTACTGTATTATAATCCTACTTTTGAGTAAATAGACATGTGTGATCAAAAAAAGAGTGATGCCTTTAAAAATATGCTGTTATGGAAATGTCTCCAGATTATTTTGTTAACTAGAAAAAAAAGAGGTTTTTGTAACCTCCATTTATGTTTTAAAATTAAAATTAAGCAGCTAAATACTTAGAAATATGTGAATATATATGTACAGAACTTACATTGATAATATTTAAAATACCTCTGGGGAGAGGACTCAGATGAGGGATGGGCAAAGCAAGATGCTTTATTCTTCATGCTTCTCTCTTGCTTCCGTCTCCTGCCATGGGAATGAGACTCGGTAGCTGTGGCTCCCAGGCTCTGGCGCATGGGCTCAGGGGTTGTGGCACATGGCCTCAGTTGCTCCGCTGCCTCTGGAGTCTTCCTGGACCAGGGATCACACCCTGTCTTCTGCACTGGTTTGCGGATTCTTGACCACTGAGCCACCAGGGAAGCCCATAACAGGTTTTCTAGCCCTTTTGGTAGAGGCCGCTCTACCTGTGGTTCCTACCACACCCAGATCTGGACAGAGAAGCCCATCTCTTCTTTAGTTGTTTCTTGGGTCCAGTTTATCACCTCACACATTTGCCTGAGTTAGATTAATACCCAGTATTAATAAAGAGAGGAGAAGGAGAGAATCCAAGTGCTGTTACTTGGCCTTGAATCCTCCATGTCATTTGTCCACTCTGAGCTCAAGAAATCTGCCCTTGGTGGAATTGAACTGAATTGAGACCAGAGCATAGCTCTCATGAAGGGAAAGAAGGCAGAGAGCTTTAACACAGAGTATTAGAATATTCTTAGTGAAGGAAGAATTACTGTGCGTAAAAGGATCTTTACAAAGGTAGTGAGCGGCATCTTCATTTTATTTCGCCTGTGGTGCAGTCTGTGTAGTGTTATCTATGTAGGTAATTTCTGCTGATACATGTTCTTTTCTCATGCTAGGTGATTTACTCTTCAAGCAATCTACTTAAAACTTTTTTAAGGTATGGAGTAGCCCAGTTTGCTCCTGTATTACCAGAATTCCGTTTGGGGGCATCATCTAGGTAAACCTTGCATACTGATTCACATGACTTTACACACTCTCAGGTTTCCTTTGTTAGTGAAAGTTTCAGGTAACCACTGACACTTCATACCACCCCATTAGGAGGGAAGCAGGGGGTTTCTATTGCAGGCCTGGTGAGCGCTCCTGGTACGAGAGGAAAGAAGAGAAACCCCACTTTGCCCCCGTGTCACATGTCTGCACGCAAGGGAGGTTACCACGGGTCTAAAAACGATCGCTGGCATTGCTTGGCCCTCGGGAGCTCTTGGCATGGGGCAGTGCTGCTCCCGTGTGCCTGTCACACTCACCTTTGTGAGGAGGGCAAAGTAGCATGTGATCCCGAAGCAGTGGAGTTAATCCATGGGCTGAGGAGGACAAAGGCCTTGTCACCTTGATGGCAGAGAATTCCTCCAAACGTAGTGTCACCACCCTAGGAACAGGCTAGTATGTTACTTGCATGATTTACAGGGTTGCTGTTCACCTCACTGACTGTAGAAGTTATTCCACGCTCACCAAGCTTATCAAGGATATTTTAGAACCAGCTTACACTACACGGCGGCAAGCCCTAGAGTGCTGTTAGACCAGAGGGAGGGAGGGCAAAGCGAAAATTCAGGTGGCCTTTTATTATGGTGCTAATGAAATGAAGAATTTGTCAGTTGTGGGCATCTGGCCCCATCACTTCATGGGAAATAGATGGAGAAACAGTAGAAACAGTGTCAGACTTTATTTTTCTGGGCTCCAAAATCACTGCAGATGGTGACTGCAGCCATGAAATTAAAAGACGCTTACTCCTTGGAAGGAAAATTATGACCAACCTAGATAGCATATTAAAAAGCAGAGACATCACTTTGCCGACTAAGGTCCGTCTAGTCAAGGCTATGGTTTTTCCTGTGGTCATGTATGGATGTGAGAGTTGGACTGTGAAGAAGGCTGAGCGCAGAAGAATTGATGCTTTTGAACTGTGGTGTTGGAGAAGACTCTTGAGAGTCCCTTGGACTGCAAGGAGATCCAACCAGTCCATTCTGAAGGAGATCAACCCTGGGATTTCTTTGGAAGGAATGATGCTGAAACTGAAGCTCCAGTACTTTGGCCACCTTATGCGAAGAGTTGACTCATTGGAAAAGACCCTGATGCTGGGAGGGATTGGGGGCAGGAGGAGAAGGGGACGACCGAGGATGAGATGGCTGGATGGCATCACGGACTCAGTGGACGTGAGTCTGGGTGAACTCCGGGAGCTGGTGATGGACAGGGAGGCCTGGCGTGCTGCGATTCATGGGGTCGCAAAGAGTTGGACATGACTGAGCGACTGAACTGCACTGAACTGGACTGGAGATAATCATCTGCGTTTTTGTATTTTTGAAAGACCCTCCAAGTCAGACTTTTTTCTTAAATGCATTTTTTATTTATTTTGGCCTCACTGAGTGTTAGTTATGGCACGCAGGATCTGGAATCTTCCAGCTGAGGCATGCAAACTCTTAGTTGCGGTGTGTGAGACCATTTTCCTGCCTACAGGTTGAACCCAGGCCCCCTCCGTCAGGAGCGTGGAGTCTTAGCCACTGGACCCGCAGGGAAACCCCTGAGGCAGACTTTTATTTATTTATTTTTGGCTGTGCTCAGGCTTTTTTCCCCCCTGTGAGCTACTCATCGAGGTGGCTTTTTTGGGGCTCGCAGGTTTCAGTGGTGGTAGCACAGGGGTTCGGTAGTTGCGGCTCCTGGGCTCTACAGTGCAAGGTCAGTTGTTGGGGCCTGTAGGCTTAGTTGCTCTGTGGCATGTGGGACCTTCCTGGACCAGGGATTGAACCCATGTTTCCTGCATTGGCGGGCAGATTCTTTACCACTGAGCCACCAGGGAAGTCCCCCGAGGCAGACTTTTAAAGAAGTTTGTTCTTCATTTGCCATGTTGATGGAGGTCAGATAGTAAAATGCTAGTGTAACAAGTAGGAGAAGTAAATTCTGAGTCAGACTCTGAGACAGGTCATGATGTGTTCCTCCGAGCTGGCCACAGCCCCAGCTCTGGGAAGGGGGCTCATGGGAACTACTCGCTCTGTCGCTGTGGGTTTTCTTGTCAGCACAGAAGCAGGCCAGGCAGCAGCAGTCAGCTTGGTATATCCCTAAGAAAGCTGGTGTTTCCCTTGCATTTAATGGCAGCTTCAGAGACAGTAAGCTAAATCCAGTTCTGGTACTGCCCATGAAAAGGGCTAGGTTCTTAGATTTTCCTGAGAAGCTTTTTTTCTTGTTACAAAAATGATAGCCATCTCAACATTTTGTAGGTACTCCATCCCTTTGCAAAGAACTTAAATTCTCAATAGGAACAGCAAGAAGTTTCATTTTGGCCCCCTTTCTTTCCTTCCCAGTCAAAAACTACTTTTCTCCACTCCTTCCAGAAAGCTCCTGGCTTTAAAAAGAACAAGGAGAGAATCCTTTAATGATAACCACTAAGCACCAAATACATTATTGTTTACATCTGAAGTTTTAGAAACGTACAAATGTGATCCAGCCTTGTAAAGTGCTTTGTCAACATCACTGCCACGTTGTTCTTGAGGTGCCTCCGTATAATAGAATTTGTGCAGGCAATTTATCTTCCTGCGCCATTTTTGTGTGTGGGTCTGCACCCTGAGTATGGGCATATCGTATTCATAGCATTCTTGTCGCCCTAATTGGTAACCCAGAAGTTACTTAGACCATTTTTGATTCCCCAATTACCTACTTTACCCCCCCCATACACACTTTTTATTAGACATAATGCTCCGAATAATGGTGAAATATTTCAATGAAGTTAGCTCAGCATTTGAGAGCACATTGTCTAATATCCCCAGAAATACCCTCCACAGAGCACTTTTCGTTGCTGAAAATCTTGCCAGCAAGAATGGTTAAGATACAGATGTTTTCTCTGAGGCTTATCTCCTAAAAAGACACAGGTTGTTCTGACAGGTGAAACAAGCCCGCACAAATATGCAGCACTGATGTAATCAGCGGGAACGCTTGCACGGGCCCTGCCTCTCCCCAGCATCATTAAAAGCTCCCATTACTCTTTTATTAGAGGCTCCCTCTCTTCCTTATCAGATTACAGAATGAACATAACTCATGGCAGTGATTTGATCTCTTGTTAAAGAGGATTACAGCTTTGCATTAACTCGGATTGACACAGTTTATAATTCACTTGTTGATACTCGGTGGGCAGCATCCCATGTTTGACACCCCCCAGCAGGGCCAAGGGGCAAGGACTCTCATATATCATCATTAAAGACGGCGTCCAGCCCGGAGCGAGGGGGCCTGAGGCCTTCCACCTCCAGAAAGGACAGAAGGGACATTCTCAAGTTCAAACCTGACACTTGGGCCAGAGTTTTAAAAACGGCTGCAAAAAAGGCACTGCTCTTGTTTCTTCTGTATCTCCTGAATCGCTACTGTTCAGTCTTCACACAGTTCTAGAGAATTTGTAGTCTCTAATGGAAGCCCTGGTTGCAAGCAGGTTCTAAAGAGGAGAAAAGCACGTTTTCTAGAAGAAGATTGTATATGCTGAACAGATTAAATCTTTGCTCAAAACAGGACTTCTTGATTATAGTTCTCATTTCTGCAGGCAGATTCCCACCATTTCTTCAAAAGACTGTGATTCCTATTTTTTTTTCCCAAAGAGATGTTTCACATGCATTAAAGTGAGTGTAAATGTTTCTTTTAAGGAACTATTATTTTTAAGTTTTTATATTCTATTATTATCATGTTATAAAATGTGATATCATATAAATGGTATGTTAGACACAATGAAGTAACATGCAGGTGGGCAGGCAACAGCTAATGTTTTTCACCTGAATTTAGGTGAGTCGTCCATAGATACTCTGAGTACATTTCCCACGGCGGTCACTGAGCCACCTGAGCAGCTTGGGTTGCTCAGATGCACATCATCTCAGTGTTTAAGTGTGTTCATTCTTTGCGGTGATTTATCCACCCTAAGTCTGCCACCCTGTTTCTGGTTGGCAGTGAAATGACATATTCCACTTATTATTACTATTATTTTTGGTCAAGCCTCACAGCTTCCAAGATCTTAGTTCCCCAACCAGGGATTGAACCTGGGCCCTGGCAGTGAAAGTCCAGATTCCTAACCACTAGGCCACCAGGAGCTCCCTCATATTCCACTTATTGAATGTTTACTGTATCTCAGACACTATACTAATCTCTTCACATATATTTTCATCCAGTCCTTATAAGAAACCACTGAAGTGGTTGACATTATCTACATTCTGTAATAAAAATACTGAGGCATAGAGCAATTAAGTAATTTGCCGAAGATAGCCAGGTTCCGAGCGGAACTGGTTTCTGCATCTGGGAGTGTGGCTCCTGACCCCTGCCCCTGTTCCTGAGACATCAGCAAGCTTTTAGAAATATGTGGGAGTGATGCGCTGAAGGGCAGCTTGCTCCTCGCCCCCAACCCCACCACCAGGACACATACTCAGAGCCTTTCTCTTCATTAAAAACTGGCTCAGAGTAAAATGACTTTTTCTTTCTGTTTAGTAAAGATGCTTTCTTTTTTAAACAATTATTTATTTATTTATTTATGGTGCACTGGGTCTCCTTGCTGTGTGTGGGCTTTCTCTGCGGTGAGCAGGGCTGCTCTTTGCGGCAGTGCGTGGGCTTCTCATGTGGTAGTTTCTCTAGCTGCAGAAGCTGTAACTTCTGTAACTGCAGCACAGGCTGGAGGCGCGTGGGCTTCAGCAGGTGTGGCGTGTGGGCTTAGTTACCCTGAAGCATGGGGGATCTTGGTGCCTGACCAGGGATTGGACCTAAGTCCCTGCATTGGCAGGTGAATTCTTAACCTCTGGACCACCAGGGAAGTCCCTAAAGATGCTTCCTGTATGGGAAGATTTTGCCTGTCAAGCCTTTCACATTGTGGTGTGAATCACTGAATTTCCAGGCCTGTTCTTCCGGTCACCCAGTTCTTTGATTACAGAGACCCTAAGCCTCATAATTGGCTTTGAAACCTGGTCCGGTGTATTCAGTCCTTTTGCTCTGACAGCTCTCTTTCACCTGGTTTCAGGTGCCTGTCACCTACTTTCCTCAAAGACTGTATTTTTCCCCTATAATAAAAACAAGTCATGCTTATAGAAGAAAATTTGGAACATATAGAAAGGACAAAGGAAAATTCATGTTATCTGCCACTGGGAAATAATATTATTAATACTCAATTATTAATATTAGTTAATACATTAATATAGTAATAATATTTGTACTTTTTATTATATTGCAGAACTTTTTGTGTATATATTTTATAAAGACCTATTTGTATGTTTGAATCCCTTCTTTTTTAAAAATTTTATTTATTTGCCTATGCCAGGTCTTGGTTGTAGCATGCGGGATCTAGTTTCCTGACCAGGGATTGAACCCAGGTCCCCTGCATTGGGAGAGTGGAGCCTTACCCACTGGACTGCCAGGGAAGTCCCCGAATCCCTTTTCCCAGTTAACGATTATAAGCATTTTAATGGCATATGTTTTTTAAAGGCATCTTAAATAACCTTATTATATTCTATTATGGATATTTATTCTTGGACATTTAGGTTATTTCTGATTGTTTTTATTTCTCTTTAGGGTAATGCTGCAGTGAACATATTGATATAGAAACCCATGTTCTAAGGTTTGCTTGTATCTTTAGAATAGCTTCTGAAGAGTAGCAGGGTAATTCCTGGACCAAAGGCATAAATGTTTAAAAATTTTTTAATTGAAGTATAGTTTATTTTCAGTTTTCTGGTGTATAGTAAAATGATTCATCCATATTTTCTAATGGTTCATAATGGGTTGTACTAATTTCTATCCCCAGTCCCCGCCTCCTGAGGTTTATGTCATTTACCTCTGCTGATATGAGAGTTCATTACAGTGACACTTTACTGAGGCCCTGCATGGTACTGGGCACTGGGCTAAGCATCTAATGTTTATTTTCTCATTTAATAATAACCTTGATGAGTATGTGTGTTTATTAATCATTTATATTTCTGTTTTTAATCCTTTGTCCTTTTTTTTTCTTTGGGTTTAATTTTTCTCTGCAGTTTGTATGACTTCTGTATGTGATGATTATATACCATATTTCCTGTTTTTGTAGATTTCTCCCTTTTTGCTTACCTGTTGGTATTAATGACTTTTATAGGTCATATATAAATTTTATTTTTTATGTGATCCAAAACATAAGTTCTTTGTGGTGTTTTTCATTGCTTTTATGCCTTGGCATGGGCTTCTCAGGTGGTTCAGTAGTAAAGAACCTGCCTGCAATGCAGGAGATGTGGGTTTGATCCCTGGTTCAGGAAGATCCCCTGGAGAAGGAAATAGCAACCCGCTCCAGTTCTCTTGCCTTTAAAATCCCATGGACCGAGGAGCCTGGTAGGCTACAGCTCATGGAGTCGCAAGGTGTCGAACATGGCTGAGCAACTTCCCTTCCCTTCCCTTCCAGTATTCTTGCCTGGGAAATTCCATGGACAAGAGTAGCCTGCTGGGCTACAGCCCATAGGGTTGCGAAGAGTCGGACACAGCTAAAGCGACTAAGCTCCCACACGCTTGCTTAGGCCTTCTTCCCGGATTCTAGGATCAGCTGTTGCTGATATTTTTCTGTTACTTTTGTCTGATCTCTTTTCTTACTTTTCATCTGCTTGGAACTTTATTGTCATATATTGTCGAGTGGTCTCTACACTCCACTCCTACTGCTGCTTTGTGAGCCCAGAATTTTTTTTTTCCCACTTCCTAGTGTTTCACTTTCACTATGACACCAACAGCCTCTTAACCACAGTTTGGTCTAATTATTTCTGTGTGTCTTTGCCAGATTATACCTTCCTAAAATGTCACTTAGAACATGTCATTCCTGGCGGCCTACCGAGTAAAATCTGGACCTGCCGCCGAGGCCTGTGGTGCCTTTGCCCTGCCTCCTTTCTCCTCTCGTCACCTGGTTCGGTGCGTCCTGCTGGCTGCCGAGGTCCTGGGACACCCTCCCACCCCGGGGTACCTCCTCACCACACCCCACCTCCCCTGTCCCACCTCTGTCCTTTCCTGCTGCAGGGCCTGTGGTCCTTGGTCCACACCAGCCTTTCCAGAGGGACTTTGCTGATTCTCCACCACCCACTGAGTAGGGGTTCTTTAATCCTCAAACCCCTATTTTATTTGTTTCTAACAGTACTTAATGTACTTCACAAAAACATTTATTAGGGTGTTTTTTTTTTTCTTCCTAAGAATGCTTAATTTATAAGTCAGAATTGTATGCATAAGTTTACTATCATCCCATGTTTGGTATTATCAAGGTTTTATGCTCTTACATTTGGGTTAATATATTTTGATTCCAATTGAATGCTGCCTTACTTACTATATGGGCTTCCCTGATAGCACAGTTGGTAAAGAATCCACCTGCAGTGTAGGGGACCCCAGTTCAATTCCTGGGTCAGGAAGATCCAGCGGAGAAAGAATAGGCTACCCACTCCAGTATTCTTGGGCTTCCCTTATGGCTCAGCTGGTAAATAATCCACCTGCAATGCAGGAGACCTGGGTTTGATCCCTGGGTTGGGGAAATCCCGTGGAGAAGGGAAAGGCTACCCACTCCAGTATCTTGCCTGGAGAATTCCATGGACTGTATAGTCCATGGGGTCGCAAAGAGTCAGACACGACTGAGTGACTTTCATTTTTCACATAGTTACTGTATAGCATTTCTGTAGCACAAGTTTTATTTGTAAAACAAGTACTTTCCCAGTTGATTTCAGCCTTCCCTTGGCTAGAAAGCTGACTCCAGGTTCTTGACCTCCTGTTCTGCCCCAGCTCACAGGCAGGCTCACAGTGTGACCTTGAAGAAACCTTCTCTTGGGCTTCTGTTGTTGTTGTTCCATCACGTCCGACTCTTTGCAACCCCGTGGACTGCAGCACACCCGGGCTTCCCTGTCCTTCACTGCCTCCTGGAGCTTGCTCAGACTCTTGTCCATTGAGTTGATGATGCCATCCAACCATCTCGTTCTGTCATCCCCTCTCCTCCCGCGTTCAATCTTTCCCAGCATCAGGATCTTTTCCAGTGAGTCAGCTCTTCACATCAGGTGGCCAGACTGCTAGCATCAGTCCTTCCAATGAATATTCAGGGTTGATTTCCTTTAGGAGTGACTGGTTTGATCACTTTTCAGTCCAAGGGACTCTCAGGAGTCTTCTCCAGCACCACAGTTCGAAAGCATCAGTTTTTTGGTGCTCAGCCTTAGTTTCCTGCTTTATAAAGTGAAAATAGTCCTTCTTGCTCATTAGATTCTTTTTTAAAAAACGTATTTATTCTTTAATTTATCATTTATTTTCAGCTAGGCTGGGTCTTTGTTCCTGCACTCAGACTTTCTCTAGCTGTGAGGTACAGGCTTGTGTGGTGGCTTCTCTTGTTGTGGAGCTTCGACTCCAAAGTGTGAGCTCGTGGGCACATGGCACATGGGCTTAGTTGCTCTGCAGCCTGTGAAATCTTCCTGGACCAGGGATTGAACCTGGGGACCAAGGCAGGGGTCCCTGCATTGGCGAGCAGGTTCTTAACCACTGGACCACCAGGGAAGTAAGTCCTCATTAGAGAATGAAATAGTCTTTGTAATTTTTGTTTCTGAAAGGACTGTTTAATGATACCTGTACAAATAGATAGTTAAACAAAATCTATGTTTTTATACATGTACCTGTTATGTCATTGTTCCCTTTGCCCCCAAGGCAGACATACCTATTTTTTTGTACACCTGAGAAGAATTAACTATAGGCCTCCTGTCTGAAATGCCTTGAAAGGCCTTCAGCTTATGAGTCTATTGCTTGTAAGTAATTTGCTGGTAAGATTATTTTTGCAAACAGTCCTGTAAGATGGATGAACAAAATTTTTTCCCTCTTTTACTAAGACTGCTCCATATTATCTAACTCTTAAATGGCAACCCACTCCAGTGTTCTTGCTTGGAGAATCCCAGGGACGGAGGAGCCTGATAGGCTGCCATCTACGAGGTCGCACAGAGTCGGACACGACTGAAGCGACCTAGCAGTAGCAGCAGCAACTCTAAAAATAAAGATCTTCATTGACCCAATAAACCCATCATAGGTTGAAAATGTCATAAGTTGAAAATACAGTTAATATGCCTAACCTGCTGATATCACGGCTGATCGTCGCCCACATTAGACATGCCCAGGACACTTCCATTGGCCTACAGTTAGGCAGAGTCATCCGGTGCAGAGGCCTACTGCATGAAGTGGCATGTCGATCGTGTCTTTGATGGAATACTGTACTGCAGGTGAGCGGCAGAAGGGCTGTCTGGGCACAGAGTGGTGTGTGTCGTTTGTCCATTGTCACCATTGTAAAGGGGTCTGCCCCACATCCCAGCCCAGGAGGAGAGAGGTTACAGTTCAAAATTCCAAGTACAGCTTCTACCAAGCGCACGTTGCGTTCACGCCGTCATCAAGTTGAAAGATCTTTGAGTCAAGCATTTTTTTTTTTTTTTTTTTTAATGACTGTGCTGGCCCTTGTTGCTACTTAGTCTTTTCTCTAGTTGAGGCGAGCAGGACTACTCTCTAGCTGTGGTGTGCGGGCTCCTCCTCGTTGCGGTGGCTCCTCTCGCCGCGGAGAATAGGCTCCGGATGAGCGCGCTGCGTGTGCAGCAAGCAGCTCGGTTGTTGCAGCTCCCAGGCCCTGGAGCACAGACTCAGCAGTTGTGGCACACGGGCATAGGTGCTCCATGGCATGTGGAGTCTTCCCAGACCAAGGATAGAACTCGTGTCCCCTACACTAGTAGGTGGCTTCTCCACCACGGAGCCTCTAGGGAAGCCCCAGTCAAGCGTCGGGGACCGTCCTCACTTCACCCTGTTTCCCTAGCACTCCATGCCCGGCCAGTTCACCAGCAGCGCAGGCCCTGATCCTCTGCAGGCTTTATCTCCACACGAGAATGTTGCCCCGCCCAAGGGCCAGCTCCATGGTTTGTTCTTTGCTTGTGGTCAAGCTGGAAAAACCCAGAAATACAGAGTCCAGCCCTGGGACTTCATTCTTTACCTCGAGAGTTTTGGAAGTCGGTTTACTTAGGTTGAGCCCTGGGAAAAGGTCACACACAAGTCTACACCACAGACGTGTATCTTGGCTATGATAGCCATACTGGGTGTGGTTTCTGGTGGCCCTTCTACAAATTACTAGTTACCATGGAAACACGGAGTGTATGGACAAGGCCCTGGGTTGATCAGTTCTCATTGTAGGACAGTTTTTTGTTTTTTTTTTTTTGACTACTCTCAGGATTTTGGTTTAAGAAGAAAACAGCTCTGGAATGGCTCCTGTATGTGCATTAACAAAGCATAATAGCCCCTGGTTTCCTTTTGTTATTTTTACTGTTGGTTTTAAGTGTCAAGCCAAAAAAAGGATATTTAGATAAAGGGCATCGCCTGAATGTACTTTGAGTTCCAGGTGCTGGGGAGCAGGCATCTGTAATGGGAAGCTATTACTAACTACCCTGGAAATGAGGTCTTGAATGAGCCATAACCACACCTTGTGTTTTATCCATTGTCTCCCTCTGGGGAGCAGAACACTTTATAAACATTAACTCTTTTACCCTCTGGGCACCTCCACTTAAAAGGTAAATAAGACTGAAGGCTCTTTCCTCTCCAATATAGATGAGGAAACATCAGCCGGGAGAGGGTGATTACGGCTGGAGGCAGGGGAGGCATTTGCAGCCCAGGGTGTTTGGCATGTCCTCCCGCCACCCCCCTCCCGCCGCAGCAGTGGACCGCAACACCCTGGTGGCCTCTGACACCCAGTAGCTGCCCCGCAAGGTTCCCCTTTCTGCCTCTCGGAGGCTGGTGGGGGTTGGGCGCTTTGTCTGGTGTGGAATGTGAAATGCAGCAAAGAGGACCAATTGTTCCACACTGCTTTGTGCTCCTTTATAAGAAAGAAGAAATCAATACACATTTTCTCCTGCACGCACTTGGCAGCGCTTGGCCTCCCTGTCTGCCTCTCCATCCTGCAGGGGAGGCACAGCCGTGCAACACAGTGGACCCCCCAGCTTCCAGGGGCAGAAATGCAAACTACTCATTTTGCACGGAGCAGTCAGGCTTTTAAAAACCAGTCCTCTAACTGGCTGAGGTCATCAGACTGCTGACTTCAGTGACTGGCTGGTGAACTGAGGCACCTGAGTGGGAAGGCGGCCCCAGGGTAGATCCCTAAAGCTCCGGACCCCTGGGCACTCCCCCTGGGGAAGGTTTCCCTGGCAGGTGGCTGGGAGAAACCATTTTTCCAAATTTCTCTCTTGATACAGAGAAGAGAGGAGCAAGTTCTTTGAAGGAAGACATTAAAAACCAAACAAGATTGACAGGTGGAGGGCATCAGTTTGCATTTTGTCATTTAATGTAAATAAACTGTCCAAACAAGACTCTTAAGGTAGGGTTCTTGCAGAGAGCTGAGACAGGGATCTTGTAGATTTTATTTTTTAATCAGAGAATGTGGTATTGATCCCTATAACTTTGTAGCTTCTTGCCATTAAACAGTTAAGTGTGGGACATGACTGTTATTAACAAAGGTGGTTTGTTTTTTAAATTTTTTTGAAGTATAGTTGATTTGCAGTGTTTCAGGTACACAGCAGAGTGATTCAGATATGTGTGTGTGTGTATACATAAATAGACACATGTATCTCTTTTTCATATTCATTTCACTATAGGTTATTATAAGATATGAATATAGTTCCCTGTGCTACACAGTAGGTCCTTGCTGTTTATCTGTTTTGTGTATAATAGTGTGTATCTGTTAATCCCAGACCCCTAACTTCTCCTTCCACCCCTTTCCCCTTTGGTAACGGTAAGTATGTTTTCTACGTTGGTGGGTCTATTTCTGTTTTGTAAATAGGCCCCTTTGTATGGTATTTTTAGATTCCACATCTAATGATACTGTGTGCCGTTTAACAAAGGTAATTTAGGGGGCAGAACAGCCTCGCAGAGCCTGGTGAGGTCTGCAGTCAGGTTCTTGGGTACAGTGCTTCCTTCGCACCCAGGAGATCACTGGGGCTGGAGTGTGGATGGTTTACCAGGAAAAGGGAGGAGGGCCGAGAACAGAACCCAGGGAAGGGCGGTGGGGGTGGAGAGAAAGGATGAGGGCAGAGCAGGAACAGACACGGAGGGTTCCCCCCTGGGCGGAGCGTGCGGGGACTGGGGCAGGTGGGTGGCTCCTGCCTCCAGGACCTTGCGGTACCTTCGTGTCCTGCAGGCTGAGCTGAACCCGTGGCTCGGCATCCCGAGCTGCTTTTATGTTCGGATAAAAAAAATCTCTGCTTTTATGTTCGGATCAGGACTGGGTTTTTTTTGGTCAAGTCAGTCCTTCAGCTTAGCACCAGCAGTAATGGAATGCCTTGCTGAAACCCCGGGTTGACCACAGACATTTTCACTGATTCCTGTGTGTTTTGACCTCCTTGGAATAGCTGAGAGAAGGATCACACACCGCCTCCCACCCAGGCCCTGGGTCGTTGGGCAGCGGTCTTGATAGGGATACAAATGTAACTCAGTGTCAGCCTCCCCTTCCGTGTGGCTGGAGGAGGTGATTCACGTCTAAGCAGTGAAGCATCCCGTGGCTTTTAACAGGAGCTGTTAGAGGGGCTGCTGTTTGAACAAGGAGCTTCATCTTCCTGAAGCCAGCAGTCACAAAGCCGTAAACACAACACCGGCCAACTCTATTGCCAGGATCGTGGCGGCCTGACGTTAATATAAACATCTCCAGCAAGGCAGAGAGCTCCCCAGCCCAGCCACAGAATAAAAGTAAATAAAAATAAAGAGAAAACCCTGCTAAAAGCAGTGAGATGATTTGTCGTCCTTCCTCTGTGAGGCCATTTGTCTTCTTTCGCATCAAATCTGTTATAAAACAGTCAAACTGTGAAAGTGGAAATCATCCCAGGAACATGGAATATTAACGCACAGGAGAGGAGGCCACATCCCTTTTGTTGAGAGGTCCCTCCTCACCCCCCAGCTCCACCTCTTCTTTTTTGCAAGTCCCACCAAGGTATATTATTTTTCTTTAATAGAATTTGAAAGACTGGAAACTAGTGGTAGGATGATGGAAGTTTCAAGTGTTTTGCTTCCTTGTTTAAGGGGAGTGAATTTGTAACTGACATGGGAACAAGAAGGAAATGGCGGGTGCGGGGAAAGCTCCGTAGACTCACCCCTTGCATCCTCTCACCCATCCTTCCTCCTTCAGTTCCTTTGTCTGGGGCCTGAACCTGCGTCTTTGAACATTTATAAATCTCGAGTCTGATCTTTGGGAGACAGGCCAGAGGTCACATGTCACCATATGTAATTTAAAGCTGTGGGGCTAAAAGCATTTGCAGAGGTTTGAAGGACCTGGTTCTGACCTGACCAAAGGAGCAAATTGGAACAGACCTTACAGAGAGTCTCCTTCAAGCACTGGGGAGGATGGTGTGGAGAGCAGAGGTGGTGGGTAATTTATGGCCCGTTTGCCAGAGCTGCGAGTTGCCTGATCCACTGAGAAGTGCGTCGTGCGCTGCCACCTTGTGGCCGATCTGGGCGACTGCGGTGAGCTGTCCCGTAGCTTACGGAGCGTTCAGCCTGGCTCTGAAGGGAGCTTTGTCCAGATGTAGGCAATCAGTGATAGGTAAGGGCGTTCTCTGAGTTACTGTTACTCTGCTCACTTGTCCCTGTTAACAAACAGCTCTCGATAAGAGAACATTGCATTTTTCTCATTTCACCTTTCTTGGCTTTTTCTGTGTATTGTTTTGGCATGCAGTTGTGCTGGCATTTCAGGGGAGAAAGCCACTCTTTGTTGCTGGGGATGTTGGGAGCAGAGGGAGGGAGTTAGGTGCTGACCTATTGGCTTTACCCAGGAACTCTGAGTTTTCTACGCTCGTGATCTTTTTCCATCACCATGAATGGCACTCCCTCCTTACAAGATGCACTTCTGTGCCTTCACTGGCATTGCCTTCCTCACTGTCCAGGTCCAGGCTTCCTGACAGAGTCTCTTCTGGGGGCTCAGCCCCACCCC
>SJXQ01002729.1:632121-670141 GCA_006408695.1 Aepyceros melampus
GGCCCCTGGGGCCTGGGGCAGCCACCTGCTGTCTGGATCCACACAGTTCCCCCTCTTAGGCCATAGAACCAGTTCTCAGACATCTTTCTGTCACCTGTAAAGTCTCTGATACAGAGTAGAGTGAATTTGGGTGAGAGGAAGCAGGAGGAATGAAAGATGCAGGAAGGTGCCATCTCGTCTGTAGAGTTTGGGGAGCAGACCCTAGCAGCTGGGTTAGGAGGACTCCTTGGTTTGGTGCCAAGTGATCATTGGCAAGACAGCTTTTTCCAGTTGGCATGTGGAATGCCCTGGGCCTGCCTGCAGACGGAACAGAGAGACTGGAAGCTCCATGAGGGCAGGAAAGGACGTGCTGAAGACAGAGGTGACGATAGAACCTCCCTGCACGCCTGGCCTCCTGGACCGTCCAGACCCGCGAGGTGGGCTCAGAGGGTGCAGACGCTGACTGTTGGGCCACTGGAGGGCTCAGAGGGGTTCTGCCAGGCTGGCAGAAGAACCTCAGCTCTGGCATAGCGGAATGGAGTGTTTCTTTCCACCTGGAAAAGAGCAGACTTAGGAGACAGCAGTAGTTGAAATGCTGCCCCAGGGAAGAGCTGTCTCTGCGGCTCTAGACGGCTGGGCCATGGGTGGGGGTCCCACAGTGGCAGAGGGGGGCCCAGCCGGAGGGAGAATGTTTCCACATCTCCAAACGGAGTGGGTTGTCCCAGCAGAGTGACCCCATATGATCATCTCCCCAACTTAGCTTCTGCCGTGTCATTCCTATTTTGATATTCCTGCCAAAACCTAACAGATAAGCATTCACATGTATTCTGTGAATCTGTTATACCTGTGTGTTACACTCTTGAGACCAAGGACCCATCCTCACCTGATACAGGTTTATAAGCTTCCACAGCACTAACAAGTAAGATGTTTTTGAAACACAAACATAAAAAAAAATTCTCCATCAGTAACATCACCAATAATTATTAAAAGTGCATTTGCCATCAGCAACCACGGTGGTCAGTGTGAGTTTCTGCTCCAGCCGTTCTGTCCTGACACAACGATTTGGGTTTAATCAAGGTTCTGTTAGACGTGAGCGCTATTGAATCAGCGCCTTAGTCTCACTTTCCCTTTGTGCATTTCATCATCCTTGGATTCGTAAGTGTATGTCTTAAGACGTGGGGTCCCTCAGAAGCACGCGGCACAGGCCCTTCGGGTGTGCAGGGCCAAAGCGGGGATTACTGGGGAGGCGGGCCCTCGTGGGCTTCATCTTGTATATTTAGGGAGGAACCCTCCCACCTCACCCCCAGCGAATCGAAGCAACTGATGAGCAATCTCAAATTAATCAGGGACAAATTCTGTGTACAGTTTTAATCGGGAAAGCAGTGGTTGTCTCCACTGGCGCCTTTGGAAGGGTGGCTGGAGTCCCAGCGTGTTGTACTTGCTCGGAGACCAGGAGGTACTTTTGGAGGTTGTGCAGGTTTCTTTAGGGAGTGGGGCCCTGGCTGTTTTCTCCTCTGCCTGCTTTTAAGGCCACAGGGCCAGGTGGGTGTGGCTTGGAGGTGTCCGGGCTGGAAGAGGAGAATCGGGGTGTCTGGGGTGTGGCCGGCGCAGCTCCTCTGGTCCCAGGTGCTGCAAGCTCCTGACCTCATTGACCGCACCCCCGCACAGATCTCTGTGGGCTCAGATGTGCCTTTGTCCTGGGCTGTGTTGCCATCGGTGAGGAGTGCGTGCGGCTGGACTGCACCTTGACACACGTCCACCCCATTTCCTTTAGGGCCCCTTTGAGCCGTGCCCACCATTCAAGTGATAGCATCTCAGAGCCAGCTTGACTGGGCACACTTAAATCTCCTCACCTCACATAATAAATAAGTTGAATCCTAGTACACACACACACATACATTCTGTCTTTATGGAAAATGGCTGCTAATCCATGATCATTTTTTTCCAGAAACAGGTTTTATGATATTATAGTAAAAATATTAAATTAGAAAATGCCTCACTAAGGGTTATAAAACCTTACTACACTAGAGATAGGTAATTATCCCCTCTACAGCCTAAATGACAGTTAAAAGAAATAAAAATGTTAGTGCTCATTACTTGCTTTTGTAGGTTGCAATAAAGGGTAAGTTAAATTTTAATTCAAGGAAGAGCCCCTGCTATCGACCTTCTACCTTAGGTCCAAGTCCTGTTAATTACTCTGTGGGTTATTCTCCAGCATGATACCCCCATTAATACATTTCCTACAGTGGACGTTCCCACTGGCCATTGAGGCAGGGTAACAAAGGGGGGAAGGCATTTCAGCTCAGTGATTCAAATCTGGACTCTTAATGTGGTAAGGAGCAGGAATTATGTATTAAGGAAAAAAAACCCAACTTCATTATGCATAGCCTTAAGGGGACCTCAAGTATTAAACTACACGCTTACCCGGGAGAATCGGATGGAGACAAGGTTAACCTGAAGGATTGATAGTTTAGCTTCTCTGCCTGGCTAAATCCCGGTTAGGAAAGATGCTGGGGTTGGGGCGGGGAGAGAGGCAGGGAGCGCTGTGTGCAGTAGAAGGCCGGCTGGCCCTCTGTCCCATCTTGCCTTTTCCTTACCCAGTTCTGGTTTTAGTTTTGTTTTCCTGGCTCTGGGAGGGGACCTGGGTGTGTCCTGTTTCCTTCCAGATGCCTTTCCCTCCCCCAGCCCTGGGTTGAGCACCCGCCTGGGTTGGGGGCTCAGTATCCACCCCCACCCTCCACCTCAGTCTCCCCCAACCCCTGGCCACACACAGATCTTCCCCTGGGAAAGGAGATGCAGGGAGTAGGCAGGAATCAGTTTCCAGCTCTTTCCTGCAGTGGTCCTGGCCAGGTGGAGTTGCAGGTTTCCCTCCTCCCTTGCTTTTCACAGTTGTCTTCACTGGACACGAAGCCCCTCCTTGCCCCGGAGTGGGGGAACCTCACAAAAGGACCAGTCAAAATATCAGGGCAGGGGTCACGACCGGCCGTGACCCAGGACCAGGGAAAGGCGCCCTGACGGTCAGGTGGCTCCCAGGTCTCTCTTCGCAGCAGAATTGCAGGAGAGCCTAACTGAGCTGTCAGCTGATCATAAAACTAAGTTTTGGTGGGAGATCACTCTGAGATTGGGGGGAAAGGGCGATTAGTTCAGAAGAAATTGAGAGGACGGAGTGTCACTGCTGTGACAAAACTCTCCCTTTCCCACATCTGCTTGTTTGCATGGCAAGGTTTCCCATCATTGATAGCTACGAAAGCTAAAAAGTAGGCTAGGATCTCTGCTGAACCTGCTTTCATTGTAGCGATAAATAATATTCATCCCTAGAATGGGAATGGGGGGAAGCCTCATCCGTATCATTAAGAGATAACTTCCAGTAACATTTTACACATATTAAAAATTTACCAAAATTATACCAAACTTTATTATATTGTTTTCATATATATCAGTTGTATCCTAATAATAATTACAGTGATAACACCGTCCAGAAGTATAATTTTTCACAATTAGAGCTTGATGGTTCCAAGAAATTAAAATATTTTTGTTTCAACAAGAAATTAAAATACTTTTGTTTCAACTTTATAAATTTCAAAAAGTGCATCAATTTGCATAATTATTTTTGTGGCCAAAAAGTATCATAATCAATAAAAGACTTTAAAGCATAAATCAGTTATATAAAGACAAAAATATATAGGGAAAAATCAGGTGGAAATCCAAGTTTAAGAAGAAAAGGATGCTGTAAAATTTCTAGGTTAACGAGTTTGTTTACTTGTTGTTTAAATGAGCTGTAATGGATATCAGATCTGTATGGCACATAGGTTCCATGGGGCATATTACAAACAGGATGCAAGAGTTTTATTTGAAAAGTTAGTATGCACAATTTTCTAATAATTATATCCTTTGTGCCTATTACATTTATCGAGAAAAATTTTGTATATCAATTTTAAAATGTGCACAGAGGCTGCGGGATTTTGGAAAGTTGTGTAGGGGCTGTGCAGAGAGGCTGAGGACCAGACCACAGACCCCACCCTCACTGCAGTGTGCTTTCCACCTCCGCCCCGGGCAGGGCCTCTGCAGGGAAGAGGGCCGGGAGCCGAGCTGAGCAGCTGGAGTTTGGGGCCTTCATCCTGGTCATGCTCTTTGACCTCAGGAGGGTCAGCTTTGTCCATCTCTAGAGCCTTTAGAGTAGGCCTGAGGGTCATGGACGGTGGGTAGGAGATGGGAACAGAAAAGTTGTTGAGGAGGCTGTCGCCACCTTCTTGATGAGAGATGGTAGGTTGAGGAGGCTGTCGCCACCTTCTTGGTGAGAGATGGTAGGATCTGAAATGACGGAGCCTGGAGGAGCGGGGACGTCTGAGATACTTTGAGGGTGAAAACGGTCCCTGATTGGTGGTCGTGGGTGAAGAGGACTTGGAATTGAAATTGCTTGGGGATTCTCAGGTGGGAATAATCCCTGATTTGTATTTTTTCTCTCTGCTGTAAAATATATTTTAAAAATCCAGACCACTCTGCCGTCCAGGTTGCTTTGCCATGAACAGCTGCATATATTTGTCAGCCTTGCCCACCTGAGTGTGAAATGATGTTCTATCAAAACATGGGTTCAGCGTCTCCCTCTCCACTCCTGACATGTGAACCCTGCTGCGGGCAGTGACTGCCGAGTGGCCCCAGTGGTTCGCTGATGTCACGGTGCGGAGAGGAATCATTTGCTCAGTGGTAATGATGGGTCTGGCGCGGGCGAAGCTAGAAGGGGTGATTGTGAAGGGCTCCACAGCCTCGAAGCCACACCGTCCTCTTTGTCATGGTGACCCTCCCCTTAACACCGTTTAATTTCTTTGCGGAAATGGCCTCAGAGACTTGCACTTATTGGCAGGTAGGCAGGCCATCGCGTGAGCAAGTCATGCCTGGGCAGGGCAGGGCTGTCTTCTGTGTGATGGAGCTGGTGATTTAGAAGCCACTGCCTCCGGAAGGAGGCTGCCTGCCTGTCATTTATTTGCATGTGGTCTGAAGCTGCCTTCCCCGTGTGCACACGTCCGGGGCTGTCCAGGGCTTCCGGGGCTGAGCCAGGCAGATGTGTATTGCTCAGGGACAAAGAGACCCTGCGGTTCCGGGTGGACCTCAGCCTTTGTCGCTGGCCCAGGGGACCCCGGTCGGCTGAGCGTACCGGCAGGTTCTTGCCGTAACGTTCCTGTAATAACACGGGAGACCCTCTGTTTTCTGGTCACGTTCCCTGCCTGCCCCGGGGTCCCCAGCGTGACAAGGGTAGTTTACATTCGTTGCTTGGTGGTTCCTTCTGTAAGACTTTCCCCTGATTTCAGAGTTTCAATATGCTGTTCCTGTTGCTGGGGTTTCTAATTAGAGTACCTCCGTTGGGCTTCCCCGGTGGCTCTGATGGTAAAGAATCCTCCTGCAATGCAGGAGACTTGGGTTCAATCTCCAGGTCAGGAAGATCTCCTGAAGAAGGGGATGGCTACCCACTCCAGCATTCTTGCCTGGAGAATTCCATTGACAGAGGAGCCTGATGGGCTGCAGTTCATGGGGTCGAGAAGAGTCGGACATAACTGAATGACTAACACTTTCACTGTTGGTACCCAAAACTGTAGCAGGGTGAATTCAAACAGGCTCGTAAGATTCTGTGTTGAAATGTGGCTGGGCCAGTAATAGCTGTCTGAAGCACGGGGAGGTTTTTTTGCTCTTCGTTTTGAAAATTAGATTTGCTGATGATGACTCTCAGGTAATAAGAGCACTTCTGTCAGCCAGCCTGTCAAGGATGGCAGGCTGTGGCTTTTGACAACAGAGTAGGCAAAGCTTTCTCCCAAGCTTTTTCACTCACTGGTCTGTGACCTCGGCCCCGTGCATGCGCTCCTTCCCCTAGGGTAGAGGTTTGGTCCCTGCCTCCCTGTGGTGTGACCCGCTTGGAGGCTCGTGGCTCCTCGAATCTCCCAGGGAGACCTGGGCCTCCACCCAGGGAAGAGTTCTGGGCTGCTGGGGCCCGCGGGTCCTTGACCACCCCTTGCCAGGAGGCAGAAACACAGGTGCAAGTCATTTATTCATTTTCAGGGACCCAAGACTCTGGCATGTTAGGGTTGTTTTTTTTTTTTAAACGTCAAACCCAAATTTAGAAATAAATTAGCCAATCAAATTACCTATTCGATGGAGGATAGCGAAGGGCGGGGTCGGGGAAGAGCCCCTGTGACTGAGCAGCTGCACGCATGCTGGTAATTGGAATCTTGTTGCTGGGTCATTTTCATTGTTTTTCAAGTACTGCCAAGTCCAGGAAAATGTATGAAAAGTAAATTATATCCCCCACATCCCATGTCTGATTGAATCCTCCTCGTGTGGCAGTCTCATACATCCCATTAAAATATTCAATCTTGTTTTCTTACTTGAAGAGCCTGTCTGTAAAGGGCAAACTTATAGAAAACCGGTTCCCTGGAGACAGGGTATCCAGCCATGCCGGACTGTTTACATATTCTGCTGTTTGGCCGATTCCAGGTTCTTGCCCTCCTCTGTGCTTGTGAAGAAGAGCTGTGGGATGCGTTTTTAATTACGCAGCTGTGTTTCCAATTGAAGACTCAGATTGGGGTGTTTCCCAGCTTCTTGGTTATTTTCTAACCTTGAAAAGTTAAACCAGCGCATTAACCAGTTTGTTTGGTTTGTCTTCCAGGACAGAGCTGTATCGATCCCTTTTTGGCCAACTCAACCCCCGTGATGACGGCCATGGGGCCTGACGGCGCCCATCTTTCCAGCTCAAGGCCTGAGGGCGGGGTTGCTACACTCCCTGTCCCTGTGGAGGGTGGAGGAAGCCATGGGCTGCAATCCTGGGAATATGCACGGTCCAGAATGTGGCCTGAGGCGGGCCAGGAAGCCTCTCCCCACTGTGGGGCTTTGGGAAACAAAGGCTGCGCCCCCACTCCCCACCCCACGGCCTTGAACCACCACAAATAAAGAGTATTTTTACTGTTGCTGCAACCACATGTGATTCCTTCAGCAGCAAGTGCGTGATTGAAGCTCCTGCAGGGTGAGAGGCTCTTTGTTTCCCCAGCCCAGTGGCCTCTTATAATATAAAACTTCACAGAAGGGAGACTTCCCCAGGGGTCCAGTGGTTAAGACAGCCTTCCAATGCAGGGGTCATGGGTTCAATCCTTCGTGAGGGAACTTCAGTCCTACATGCCTCAGGGTACAGTAAACATTCTAAAAAATAAATAAAATGAACCCAGGATTTGGAAAAAAACAACTTCACAGAAGGAATAGTCCTGGGGCAGAGCCTGCTCTGAGGTGGGTAATGTTCAGCAGTTGATTCTGGCTCTGAGAAGCAGGCACACCCTCCCCCGCACCCTGTCAGCTGTGCCCTGGTGGAGGTATTTGTCTTTTGTTGCTCAACAAAATCTCTGACTTCTTTCTTGTTTCCTCTTTTCACCCATAAAGATTCTTCCAGAGTCCTTTTCCCTTCTCACCATTCCTAAATCACTTTATTAAGATCAGCTCTGGTATAAATCCAGCAGGAGGAAATGATTCACTTGTTTTTCATCGAAAGGTCAAAAGCTGAAAATTAAATCCCCATAAGGGGGATTTATTGGCCTGCTGTGGTCAGTATGCAGTGAGATGGTCTTGCATAAGTAATGTGTGTGCTCACATGTGAGGCTGGCCATCTCGCGGGTCCTGTGCCCGCATCTTTAGAGCTATGGAAGTAAAGGAGTAGTGACTCCAGGCATCTGTAGCTAATGACTAGTCATTGTTTTTACAGAGTCAGGTTTTGGTATTGTTTTAAAACGTCAAAACCAAGTGACAGATTTTTGTGCCCAGGGATCCCACGTTATCCTTGACTAGGTGTCCAGGGACCGAGGACACAGCGCCAAGAGGCTGGGCTCCAAATGAAGTGAGTCCGAAATGCAGTCCGTATCAATAGTATAGTATCAAGGTGAGCATCTGGTGGGCTTGGGGTGGGGCAGAGCCGGGGAGGAGAATGGGTTCTCTGTCTCACAGTAGTTGGACCTTGGTATATCTTGACCTGTTGTTCTCCTCTTGGTAAGTTACCTCTTAGGCTTGACTGTCAGGAACATGTTTAATTTTCAGTGTGTCTCCATTTACTTAAAAGATCAATCAACAAAAATAGATTTCCCTCACTTTCACTCCCTTCAAAATGATCACTTTTAAAAACACAGATCATCCAACCCCATCCATCTATCTTGAGGGTCCCGGATAGCGCTGTTAGAACAGCAGGTGAACAACCTCTTCACTGGCTACCCGGTGCAGACCCGCGTTTCCTAAAGAGACAGAACCTTTGTCATAGTCATTATCCAGTGAAGAAAAAGGTTTAAACAGGTACTTCAAAATATTTGGAGTCCATCATGTTTAATTAGAATGAATTAAAAGCCAAAGAGATGAGAAAGAGTGGACAGAATTTTCAGTTAAGGGAGGCTTGCATTTTAAAATTCAGAAGACCACCCTCCTTCCAGCCAAGAATAAATTGGATACTATTTTAATTGACACGGATACTGCAATTCAGTAACTGTTACCAGAAAGATTAGTTGATTGATTTGCATTTTAATAAAACTAATACTTTACATTTTGGTGGCTAATGCTGATTTTGAAATGAGTTGAGAACCGTTATCAAAGAGTTTCAATCCAGGGCCCTTTTTTCAGTGTTGACTGAAGCATTTCTCCCTTTTGTGTGAAGTTTGCTTATTTCCTTTTCATCCATTTTGACACCTCCTTGCATGGCGCTCCTAAACCACAGCCCCTGAAGACACCACCAGAGCCACGAGGAAGCCACAGGCCCACCTGGCCCCAGCTTGTGCATGGGGCCAGAGCAGGCTGTGGGCTGTTCCCTTCAGGATGGAGAAGATAAGGCTGTTTTCTTGTCTTAGTTTATTTCACATCAAAAATTACAGAAACGTGGATGGAACAAATGAAAATAAGACTTGGCTATAATCCCATACTTTGGTCACCTGATGCAAAGAGCCAACTCTTTGGAAAAGACCCTGATGCTGAGAAAGATTGAAGGCAAAATGAGAAGGGGGCAACTGAGGATGACATGGTTGGATAGCATCACCGACTCAATGGACTTGAGTTTGAGCAAACTCTGGGAGATAGTGAAGGACAGGGAAGCCAAGCCTGGTGTGCTGCCCCCGAGTCCAAGGGGTTGCAAAGACATGACTAAATGAACAACAACAAAAATTATCCCTCCACTCAAAAAGATCCCCTTCTCATTGTTAACCCGTGTTCCTTATCACCCTCGTCTGTATATAGATGCTGTGGTACCCAGTGGACTCCCCTCGGGAGGGTCCAGGGAGCAGTGCAGGTGGAAGACTTCTTTATCCTTCTGGACTGTTTGAAATGTTACCCTTTTAAAAGCAGCAAAAACAAAATGCGTGCGGCCCCCTCCAGCTAATATACATACACCACCCACTGAGAACCACCCATAGGTTGCATTCTGCATTTTATTAGTAGTAGTACAAGAGAAGGTTGTTTCCACGTTTTTAAAGATCTCACTGAAGTATTTTAATTGCTAACTAGTAATTCCGTAAGTCTTTGCCTACTAAGCCAAATCCCCCTCTTGAACACTTAAACTGTTACAATTGTTCCCTATTATGAATACTGTTTCAGGAGAATATTCCTGCAGGAAGCTTCTTTGTTTTTTGAAATTATTTTTCTTGGCATGGATCTTTGGGAGTAAAATGAACCAAGTGAATGAGTCCAGATACTTTGAAAGTTCTGACAGAGGCTTGTTCTAGGGCCCACCTGCTTCTCACCTGCCAGAGGCTGGGCTGTCTGCAGTGAAGGGTGTTGAGAGGCAGAGAGGAGGTTGGCCCTGGACTCTGATCCTGGGGTTTATTTCTTGCTCCCCAGGGAGCCCTTGAAATCAGTGTCCTCCTCGGGGAGGATTAAAGAGCTGCGGCCTCTCGTGTTCTGAGATGCTCCAGTGAAAGATGGTGGATAAATAGAAAGTGACATTAGCCTCTCCCTCCCCGGCCCCCGTGTATGTTTTCTAGCCGCTGGATCACGCACACGCTGCTCCTCCCTCTCCCCTCTGGCTTCCTGCTCTTGCTACTTTCAGCGCTTTCATCCCGGCGATCTCTTTGGTGTGTTTTCCTTGCCTTGCGTGAGTTTGTGTTCCTCCCCACACTGCCTTTAGGGTGTAGCCAGACTCTCTATGGTCACCGGCCAAGAATGCTTGTTGAGCATCGTTCAGGAACCCTGAGAGCCCACAGAACACCAGAGAACATCAGTTCTGACAAGTTCAGCAACAATTCCTTGTCTCCAATTTAGGAAAGTCGACTCCTTTCAGTGGTTGAGTTTCCTGGTCTCCACATACGACTCGTCCAGGATTACTGCCTCTTTGCCTCTTACCATTTCATCCACAAGGAGCTGACTTTGAGGCTCAGTGGATCCGAACCTTCCCCACCATGGTGCGGTCACCATGCATGTGAGACAGCAAGATCTGTGCCTCCCTGGGCCAGGCTCACAGGCGACGCAGCAGCATCTCAGAGGTGAAGGGTGTCGTGGGGAAGCCCGAGGTTCCAGCTATAGAAGTGTGGGTGTTCTGTGCCAGGGTGGATGGCTCCCCTCTCCTGACATGCTGATGGGCTGCACTTGGCGTTCAAAAAAGGCATGTACAAGCAGGGAGCCTTGTCTAAAGTGAATGAACTTTGTGTTCTGCATCTGAGTTTGTGTTTTTAATGTGTGTGTGTGGGTGTGTTTGTACTGGGGGCAGTTGTGCTAGGAATTAAGTTAAACTTGCCTTGGTTGTTCTTTCTGTTTAAATCTTATCTGTCTCACTTTTTTTCCTTTCTCTTTCTTCATAACATTTCAAAAATAATTGCCAGTAATTTGGTAAGTTCATTAATCCTTAAGTCCTGGGGATCTGTATCACCCTCCTGACTTGCATATATTCAATTTGTTCAACAGCTGTGTTGATGAAGCCCTTATTACCTGCTCCGTGTCTGGAGAGGAGAGGGGTGGTGTAAATGCAGGGTGAGTATGCCTTATCTAACTTTTGTTTTTCTTGTCTGTCTGTAGACTTCCTTTACCGGCCCCTCCTTGCCCGTCATGTGGGGTCTGCCAATAAAGTCGTCGCCTCAGTGGCATTTATATTCCTGAGAAGTTTGCTTGGTTTATTTCCCTGGTCCAGGGTTCTCAGTTCATTTGTTGAGGTCAAGGACACTGAATTCTCAGGAAAGAAAATTTAAAAGAATGGAGAGAGAGAGAAAAAAAAAACAAAAGCCAATCCCAGATTACTGATAGGGAAGAAATGGAATCTAAAGTCCCCAGCGGAATGGTAACACATAAAGATTCCTGCCCAGCCTCCGCCCGCCCCATCTGCCTCTTTATGGCGGGGCTGGAAATGAGCCGGGTTGCTCTGGACCGGCAGGCTCCCTGCCCCGTGGTGCTGGCTGCTTCTGCCTCCTGATCTCCCCTCCCTGGGTGTTGAGGGGTGTGCCCCAGTTCTCACATAGGCTTGGGGGCACAGAGTTCATCCTGGAAGGGGCTGGTGTGACCTTCTGTGTCAAAGACAGATATGAACAGAAGGTGATGGAGTGGGAAGAACATTGGATCAGAAATCAAACCTGCCAGGGTGCGGCCTGGAGGAAGCCTGTCGACCTCTGAGCCTGGGGTGGGGCAGGGGGGCTCCTCACTGCAATGAGGGTCAGCCACCCTGGTTCCTGAGGCCACCTGGTCCTAAAGCAGCTGTTTCCATGGAAAGGCATCTATTGCCTTGGGTCCAGCACGGATGCAGGAATGTTTTTCCCTCCACTCTTCCAGGTAGGTGTTGGCCTCTTGCTGTGTGCCAGGCGTTGGGGGAGGTTTATGGTAGCAGAAGGCTGTTTGGACAGGGGACCTGGTCCCCAGTGGGGACTTTCTGTCCAGTGAGTCCTGCAACCTCCAACTTCAGTCTGATTGGACCCTTAGCTGCGCTGAATTTGCTTCTATTAATGGTGGGGCTCCGGCCCTGTTTCAGGCCAGGGTCACTTTCCCGGGGCTCCGGTCCTCCATGGTGAGAGCTCGGCCTGGCAGGAGGGCAGCTGCCCCGGGGCTTATGGGCCCTGGCGCTTGGGGCACTAACATCCGCCTCCGCCTCTGAGAGCGCGGGCCCGGGGCCCCCGGGTGTTGGTGTGCAGGCGAGGCTGATGCTGCGTGCCAAGTGACGCGGCTCCCCGGCTTCCGCCTCCGCGGCGAGGGTGCCTCCCAGCTCCATGTGGCTCCTGCTTCCTCGTGGCCAGTTTGCCTTCCGCTCTCCTCTGGGGAGTCCCAGAGAGCCTCTTCCAACCCCGAGAGCATCCAGAGCGTTTAGACGCAGCCATCCAGTTGCGCCTCCCGGGAGGATGGGAGAACCGTCAGCAGTGCGGCCTTTCAGCCCTTGCCGCGTGACTGGTGGGAGATCAAGGCTACACGGGTATTTCCCGATCTTTCACGTGCACGTGTGATAGGTCGCTTCAGTCGTGTCCCACTCTGTGCGACCCCATGGACTGCAGCCCACCAGGCTCCTCTGTCCATGGGATTCTCTAGGCAATAGTACTGGGGTGGGTTGCATGCCCTCCTCCAGGGCATCTTTCCGACCCAGGGATGGAACCAGCGGCTCTTAAGTCTCCCGCATTCGCAGGCGGGTTCTTTACCACTGGCCCACCTGGGAGGCCCTTCCCGAGTCTCAGCAGACGCCAAAGTTCGAAGCAAGGGAAGTGGAAACAGACGGGGCGCCAAGAGCTGCCGCTGTCCGGAGGCCCCGAGTGCAGCCCGGTCAGTGCCTCGCTGCAGGCCCGGGAGGGTGACCCGGTGTCTGGGGAAGCGGGGATCTCCCACCTCGGCGCGCAGTGTGGCCACGGGACAGATGGGGAGCTTGGGCGCGAACCGGGAGCCGGCTCCCTGAGGCCAGAAAATTATTCTCCAGTTTGACTCTTGTGTCCTTTAAAGTTGAAGCGCAGGGCACTTGGTTTCAGGAGCTAAATGTAAGGCTAATACGGGGCACTTTCAGTGTGATAACTTGGAGTTCATATTGTTGGGGGAGATAAGCAGCGGGAGCAGGTGCTTCTTGAATTCACTTATCAGCGCTCCGGCCTCCCAGGCGCTGTGATGCTGTGGGCGCGTCTCGCAGTGAAGCTTCTTGGGCCCCCGGGGCCACCGTTTCACCTGCTGACCTCGCAGGTGAGGTGAGGCCTTCGTTCCCAGGGGTGCGGGGCAGGGATGGGGAGGCGGGGGTCCCCGCGGAGAGGCTGCGGTTTAAGGTCACAGCCTGATGCTCGTGGAGGGGGGTGAGGGGAGGGACGCGAGGCCTAGTTCTCGGTTATATAATTAAGCTGAGATGTTCCTTCCTGAAGGAAAAAAAGAGGCCAAGGACAGCTTAATTGAAACCTGGAGATTGCTTCTCCAGGAGCAGCCCGAGCAAGCGGGCCGAGGCAGAGCGTCAGCCCTGGCTGGTGGGCCGCGCGACCTCGCAGGCCCTGCGCCCTGGTCCCGGCGCCCGCCTCCGTGGTTGGGGGGCGCGGGGGCGTTACCTGGCACGGGAGCCTCCCCTTGGCTTCCTGGGAGTTGAGCCTTTAGGTTCTTCAGGCCCCAGTGGGGAGGTGTGGAGGGGAGCTGGCCGCCCTCCCTGACCCTTCTCTCGCCTCGTGGGTCCCTAAACAGCACGGGTAGCCCCACCCACGAACGGTCTCCAGGGCCTTTAAAAGGCGCGTCCCTCTGTTACGCAGTCGTTCCTGACCGGATAAGTGATGGCGCAATGGTGATGCTTTATTAACTGCAGACAGGGCTGCTCCTGAGAACCCAGGCGTGTGTCTGATACCTGTTTATCCACTTGCTCCAGACGGAAAGGACTTTCCTCCCGTCTCCTTCCCTCTCCCCCACCCCCAGAAGAGAATTTCAACTTTAAGACAAACAACTTCATTTACAAGTGTGTCTCTAATTAGCTCCAGAATTAGGAAAGCTGAGTTTTCCCCCATAGATCGGCTAAACCCTCGAGGGAGACTGGTGGGATAGAGAGAATCGCGTTTCCAATTATTTTGTTGAATTGCTAATTTAGTTATTGTGCCTGGTGTAATTGTGATGGGTATTGGGTGTGCAATTCAATTTGTTTTAAATATTTGTGGGAAGGCTGATCAGTAATGGAGCTGACCTATTTTGTGGCCCAAATTGAGGGGAAAAAAAGACTAAAACACAACAGCCACAAAGATATAGTTTGTTTCCATTTTTATTTTGATCTCTCTTATCCCTCTTAAGACCACTGATGCAACAAAAGGATTAAAGTCAAAGATGACAGCACTTTGATCTTCTCCCTTTGAAAGCTTAACTGTCCTTGGTTGTTTAATATGCAGATATTTTAGGGTCGGTCTCAGATGCAAGGCTGAGTTGCGAGGTTTCTGCCTCCCGGGGTGTGCCTAAAAGTGGTTTGGGGGCCTGACGTTTGTATGTGCATGTGTAAGTCCGTGGAGGTGGTGTCTGTAGCCCCCAGGGCTAGTTGGTCAGCCTCTGGGGCACCTTCTCTCCCGGCAGTGCTGCTCCCAGGGGTTGGAGACCCCGAGCCCCGCCCAGGCACTGGCTGTGCCTGCTCAATGCACTTGCGACCAGTGTTAGGCGTGAAGTCCCCTCACCGCTGGCTCTGATGCCGGAGTGGCTTCTTGACGGCCAGCCTCGTCTGAATTCCCCTCTTCAGGGTCTCCCCACCACTCAGCCAGCGTCTGGACTTGAGGGAGTACCTGTGATGTAATACTGTTTACAGGCCTGTCAGGTGCCGAGTCAATCAGCCCAGGCTGGGCCAGGAGCAGGGCTTCGGCTTGTGGGCAAGAGCATCACCCGGGGCTCTGCTGGGTCTCGAGGTTGTAGGAACAAAGTGCAGGACTCTGCCTGCTTCTTGGGAAGCGTGCGTGTGAGTACCAGGTGTTGCAGCGGCCAGTGCTGTGTGCAGACTAGGAGCCCCTCACCAGGTCCCTGCAAAGCCTTCTCAGACGCAGGCAGGGTGTGGTTGGGCGAGATCAGAGGGTGGCAGACCAGAACAGATTTGGAGGAAAAGTAGTAGTGAAATGCATCATAGCTGCAAAATGATCCTAAAAAGATCATTCTGTAACTCAATTAACTTAGGCACCAGGGTTAGTTTCTGTGCTAAAGCTGCTGAATTGAAGTTTACACTTTGTTCCTACGTGAGAGATCACCAGGGCCATCAGAAGGCACTTTACATGTAGGTGGTCTTGTTTCTCTCTGAACAAGCCTTGCTCGAGGGCCTAGGAGGGAAGAGCTCGTGGGCACAGCTCTGCACGTGGAGGATCTGAGTCCTGTGGGAAAACTAACAGGAGGATGGTCAGCGCACAGGCTACGCTGACTGTAAACGGCTCCCTGGGAAGTCTGGGAGGCTCTCACAGAGTGAGCTGGCAGGTCGGGAGGAGGAGTTAGTAAAAACAGCAGAGGCAGTAGGGCAGACTGCTGGGTTTTGGTGGTAAGGTTAGTGCACCCCAGCCCCTTGCTGGTTACAGATTTTTTGCAGCTTTGATATTGAGGTGTAATTTACATGCCATAAAATCCACACATTGTAAAGGTGCAGCTGGGGGATTTTTAGTAGGTTTGGCAAATTGTGCTACCTGTCAGCACAGTCTATCCATTTTAGAACATTTCATCACCCTAACAAACAATTCTGTGCTGGTTTGCCGTTGATCCTCAATCCCGTCCCTGCCCCGGTCATTGCGACCGAACTGCTTTCTGTAGCTATAGATTTGTCTTTTCTGAGTGTTTCTTATAAATAGGGTCACACACTATGTAGTCTTTGTGTCAGCTTCTTTCACTGAGCTGAAGGTGCATCCACATCAAAGCATATATGGGTAGTTTGATCCTTCTTATCACAGACGGGCACCACATTTTGCTGACCTCTTTGCCTACTGATGACCATTTGGGTTGTTTCCAGACTTGGGCCGTTACTTGTGAAACTGACATAAATAATCGCAAGTCTTTGTGTAACATGTTTTCATTTCTCTTGGCTGGATACCTAGGTGTGGAATTGCTAGGTCACATGGTAAGCTTACATTTAACTTTTTGAGAAACTGCCACACTGTTTTCCACGGTGACTGTGCCACTCTATACTCCCACCAGCCGTGTGAGAGTTCCAGTCGCTCCACAGCTACACTTGTTATCGTCTGCGTTAGGATTAGAGCCGTTCCGGTGAGCCGTGGGCTCTCACTGTGGCTTTAATTTCTATTTCCCTAATGACTAGTGAACTGCTTTTCATGTGTTTATTGTTGTTTGGGTTCAGTTGCCAAGTCGTGTCTGACTCTTTGTCATCCCATGGACGGAAGCCCACCCGGCTTCCCTGTCCTTTACCATTGCCCGGTGTTTGCTCAGATTCACGTCCATCGAGTCGGTGACGCTGTTTAACCATCTCATCCTAGGCTGCCCCCTGCTCCTCCGCCTTCAGTCTTTCCCAGCATCAAAGCCTTTCCAATCACTTAGCTCTTTGCATCAAGCGGCCAAAGTATTGGAACTTCAGCATCAGTCTTCCAATGAATATTCAGGACTGATTTCCCTTAGGATGGACTGGTTGGATCTCCTTGCAGTCCAAGGGACTCTCAAGAGTCTTCTCCAGTCAATGTATAACAAAACAAATACAGTATTGTAAAGCAAAACAAACTAAAAAATAAAAATTAATTAAAAAAAAAAAAAGAGTCTTCTCCAAAACCACAGTTCAAAAGCATCAATTCTTCGGTGCTCAGCTTTCTTTAAGGTCCAGCTCTCACACGTGTACATGATTACTGGGAAAAGCCATAGCTTTGACTGTATGGACCTTTGTCGGCAAAGTAATGTTTCTGCTTTTTATTCATATATTTACCTTCTTTGGTGAAATGTCTATTCAGATCTTTTGCTCAGTTTAATTGAGTTGCTTTTCTATTGCATCATAAGAATTCTTTATATATTCTGCATACAGATACCCTATCCCAGAAAATGACTTGCAAATATTTTTCTGAGGCAATGACCGAACTGCTAGTCTGTACTTAGCCTTTGCATGTTCTTAATGCTGTCCAGTGGTCATGTATGGATGTGAGAGTTGGACTGTGAAGAATGCTGAGCGCTGAAGAATTGTTGCTTTTGAACTGTGGTATTGGAGAAGACTTGTGAGAGTCCCTTGGATTGCAAGGAGATCCAACCAGTCCATTCTAAAGGAGATCAGTCCTGAATATTCATTGGAAGGACTGATGCTAAAGCTGAAACTCCAATACTTTGGCCACCTCTTGCAAAGAGTTGACTCATTGGAAAAGACTGATGCTGGGAGGGATTGGGGGTAGGAGGAGAAGGGGATGACAGAGGATGAGATGGCTGGATGGCATCACGGACTCAATGGACGTGAGTCTGAGTGAACTCCGGGAGCTGGTGATGCTCAGGGAGGCCTGGCGTGCTGCAATTCATGGGGTTGCAGAGAGTTGGACATGACTAACGACTGAACAGAACTGAATGCTGTCTTTTGAATCACAAACATTTAAAAATTTTGATGTTCTAATTTATCAGTTTTTTTCTTTTATGGATTGTTTTTGGTGTCAGATCTAAGAACTCTTAACCCAACCCAAAGCCCCAAAGATTTTTCTGTTATCCTCCAGAAGTTTCACAGCTGTCACTCTTATGCTTAGGCCCATCATCCATTCTGAGTTAATTTCTGCGTGTGATGTGAGGGCCTAAAAATAAAATTTCCGCATGTGCATATCTAATTATCCCAGAATCATTTGTTGAAAAGATTATTTTTCCCCTCGTTGAATTGCCTTAACTCATTTGTAGAAAGTCAATTGACCATAATGTGAGGATTTATTTCCAGACCCTTAATTTTGTCCCATTCTACCTGCTTGTTTATATACCAGTGAAAGTGCTTTATAACTGGGTAGTTTACATTCACATTTTTATTAAAGTCATTTTGGCTATTCTGGGTTCATCATATTTCCATATACATTTTGGGACAAATGTTAATTTCCCTAACAATGCTTGCTGGGATTTTGATAGGGATTACATTGAGTCTATAGATCAATTTAGGGAGCAATGCCGTTGTAGCAATGTTGTCTTCCAATTCATGAACATGGAATATCTCACTTCTACTCTGTGTTTCTCAGCAGTGTTTTATAATTTTCAATGTACGAACCTTGCAATTCTTTTGTCAGATTTATTCCTAAGTATTTTATTGTTTTCGATGATACTGTCAATGAAATGTTTCCTTAATTTCATTTTTGGATTGTTCCTTGCTAGTATATAGAAATGCCATTGATTTTTCTGGTGGTGGTTTAGTGATCTTGTTCCCTGTGACTTTGTTGAATTTGTTTATTAGTTCTCGTTTTTAAAAAATAGATTCCTTAGAGGATCATTTCATCTGTGAAAAAAGACAGTTTTAATCTTTCTTTCTAATATATGACTTAAATTTTCATTTATTTAGCCTGTTCCACTGGCCGGAACCTCTAAAACTATGCTGAATAGAAGGGCAAGAGTTGACATTTTTGCCTTATTCCTGATCTTAGGAATAAAAACATTTAGCCTTTTACCATTAAGTTTGACATTCATTTAGGTTTTTTTTTTTCCTTCTTAATAGATGCCCTTTATCAGGTCGAGGAAATTCCTTTCTCTTCAGTTTGTAGACAGTTCTTATCTGGAATGGGTGTGGATTTTATGAAATGCTTTTTCTGCATCTGGTGCGATGGTTATGTGCTTTTCGTCCTTTGTGCTTTTAATGCGGTGAATTCCGTTCATTCATTTGTATGTTTGCCCTCCTGGGGCAGATCTCACCTGGCTGTGGTGTATAATTTTTTTGAAATATGTTGCTGGATTCAACCAGCTAATATTTGCTAACAATTTTTGTGTCTTAACATCGTGAGATATATTTTTTGTGTCTTACATCATGAGACATATTTGTCTATAGTTTCCTTTTCTTGTGATGCCTTTGTTGACTTTGATTTCAGGGTAATACTGGCCTCTAGAATGAAATGGAAAGTGTTCTTCTTTTTTGAAAAATATTTGTGAAAGATTCATATTTCTTCTCTAAATATAGCAAATTCACCAGTGAGACCTTCTAAGACTGAGCTTTTCTTCGTGAGATTTTTAATTACTAATTTAGTTTCGTTGTTTTTTTACCTGTTATAGGTCAGACTTTGTTTATTCTTAAGTCAGTTTTGGTAAATTGTGTCTTTCTAGGACTTTGTTCATTTAAGTTGTCTAATTTGTTGACATGGGGTGGCTTATACAGTTCCTTTATTATCATCTTAATTTCCATAGGGTCACTAGCAATGTCTCCTGTTTCATTTCTGAATCTGGAAATTTTGTCTTCTCTCTTCTTGTCAACTTAAAAAATCTTTTCAGAGCACTAACTTTTGATTTTCTTAATGTTTCCCTTTCTTTTCTGTCTCATTAGTTATCACTCTGATCTTTATTTTTTGTTCATTCTGCTTACTTTGACTTCAGTTTGTTCTTTTTTTCCCAGTTGCTTAGGATGGAAGTTATTGATACAGAGTCTGTTATTGTTGAATTGTCTATTTTTTCATTTACTTCTGTTAATTTTTACTGTATGTATTTTGGGACTCTGTTTTAGCTGTGTATGCATTTGAGGGAAAAATGGACATAAAAGTTACCAATAACTACATTAAGTTTGAAAAGACTATACAGGCCAATCAAAAGACAGGGACTGTCAGGCTGGATGCAAAATAATTCAGCTCTTCCAGGTCCACAAGAAACATACTTTAGATTCAAAGGCAAATAAGGTTAAAAGTAGAGAAAAGCCTATATCATAAACAGAATGGAGTGGCTGCATTAACACTGGAAAAAATATAATTTAAATATCACTGAGACAAAGAGGAGAAATTATAATGATTAAAGCATTGACTTGTCAGGTGAAAGTGTGGGTTGCTCTGTCACGTCCGACTCTTTGCAGCTTCGTGGACCATAGCCCGCAAGCCTGACAGTCCCTGTCTTTTGACTGGTGTGTTTAGTCCTTTCAAATTTCATGTAGTTATTTTTGTCCATTTTCTCCTCCCTTATGTCTTCTTTTGTGTTAAATATTATGCTATTTTAATTTCATTGTTGCTTTTGCTATCTATTTTTTTTAATTGTGGTAAAATACTTACAATTTACTATCTTAATTTTATTTAAAATTTTTTAAAATTAACTTTTTTGGCCACACTGTGTGGCATGCGGGAGCTTAATTAGACCAGGGATCGAACCTCTGCTCCCTGCAGTGGAAACGCTGACTGCCAGGGAAGCCTGAACCATTTTAAAGTGTACGGTTTAGCAATGCCAAGCGTGTTCCCACTGTGGTGAAACAGAGCTTCAGAAATTACTCAGCTTGCAAAAGCTGAGATTCTATGCCCATCAAGCAATAACTCCCTGTTTTCCTCTCCCTCAGCCCCTGGTCACCACCACTCTGCATTCTTTTTCATGAATTTTGGCTGCTTTAGCTATCTCATACAAATGAAACCATTCAGTATTTGTCTTTTCTTGTGACTGGCTTATTTCACAAAGCACAATGTCTTCTGCTTCAACTATTTTGTGTATACACCTAGAATTTGGATTGTTGGATCATATGGTAATTCTATTTCTAATTTTTTTTGAGGAATTGCCATATTGTTTTCTATAGTGGTTGCACCTTTTTACAATCTCACCAACAGTGCAAAGGGCTCTAATTTCTCCAGATCCTCACCAACATTTTTTGTTTTCATAGAAGCTGTCTCAGTGGTGTGAGGTGATGTCTCATTGTGATCTATTTGCATTTCTCTAATGATTAGTAATGCTGAGGTGCTGAGCATCCTTTCATGTGCTTTTTGGCCATTTATATAGAATCCTAAGGGAAATGTCTATTCAAGCTGTATGCCCATTTTAAAATCAAGTTACTTGGGTTTTTCTGTTGTTGAATTGTAGAAGTTCTTTATATATTCTGTATATTAACTAAGAGATATATGATTTGCACTTCCTATGTATTTTTAAGTTATTTTCTTAATGGTTTCTAAGGAGTACATTGTAAGCTGAGATAAATACTAACTTCTGGTAAAATAAACTTTGGTTTTTATATAGCTCGGTATTTCTTCCCCTTCCCTTTGTCTATCATTATTACATTTTCATATGCTGTAGACCCCCAGAATGCTATGCTATGCTATGCTCAGTCGCTTCAGTCGTGTCCGACTCTGTGCGACCCCAGAGACGGCAGCCCACCAGGCTCCCCCGTCCCTGGGATTCTCCAGGCAAGAACACTGGAGTGGGTTGCCATTTCCTTCTCCAATGCATGAAAGTGAAAAGTGAAAGTAAAGTCGCTCAGTTGTGTCTGACCCCATGGACTGCAGCCTACCAGGCTCCTTCATCCATGGGATTTTCCAGGCAAGAGAACTGGAGTGGGGTGCCATTGCCTTCTCCAAGACCCCCAGAATAGAGCAATATAATTACTGTTTTATGTAACTGTATGCCTTGGAGAAGCCTCTTGAGAGTCCCTTGGACTGCAAGGAGATCCAACCAGTTCATTCTAAAGGAGATCCGTCCTGGGTGTTCATTGGAAGGACTGATGCTAAACTGAAACTCCAATATTTTGGCCACTTCATGTGAAGAGTTGAGTCATTGGAAAAGACCCTGCTGCTGGGAGGGGCTGGGGGCAGGAGGAGAAGGGGACAACAGAGGCTGAGATGGCGGGGTGGCATCACCGGCTCGATGGACATGAGTTTAAGTAAACTCCGGGAGTTGGTGATGGACAGGGAGGCCTGGTGTGCTGCAATTCATGGGGGTCGCAAAGACTCAGACACAACTGAGTGACTGAACTGAACTGAACTGATGCCAACAAAGATTCATCTAGTCAAGGCTATGGTTTTTCCAGTAGTCATGAATGGATGTGCGAGTTGGGACTATAAAGAAAGCTGAGCGCCAAAGAATTGATACTTTTGAACTGTGGTGTTGGAGAAGACTCTTGAGAGTCCCCTGGACTGCAAGGAGATCCAACCAGTCCATTCTAAAGGGAATCAGTCCTGAATGTTCATTGGAAGGACTGATGCTGAAGCTCAAACATCAGTACTTTTGCCACCTGATGGGAAGAAATGACTCATTGGAAAAGACTCTGATGCTGGGAGGGATTGGGGGCAGGAGGAGAAGGGGATGACAGAGGACGAGATGGCTGGATGGCATCACCGACTCAGTGGACATCAGTTAGAGTATTTTACAAAGTTAAAAGAGAACACACACAATTTACTCATATGTTTGCCTTTTCAAGTACCTCTCTTCTTATCTTTGTGTGGATTCAAATTACCACCTGAAATGACCTGAATGATCGCCTTTAATGCTTTCTTAAAAGAATTTGCTTGTGTTTGTGTGTGGCTGTGCTGGCTGTCTTGCTGCACAGGCCTTCCTGTCGTTGTGGCGAGCGGGGGCCTACTCTGGCTGCGGTGCTCGGGCTTCTCACTGTGGGGGCTTCTCTTGTTGCGGAGCATCGGCTCCACGACCCTTGGGCTTCAGTAGTTGTGGCGCAAGGGCTCAGCAGTTTTGGTTCCCAGACTCCAGAGCACAGGCTCAAGGGGCTCACAGGCTTAGCTGCTTCATGGGATGTTGGTCTTCCCAGACCAGGGATCAAACCCGTGTCTCCTGCACTGAGAGTGGATTCCTTATCACTGGACCGCTAGGGGAGCCCAGCTTTGGTCCTTATAGAGCAACGTGTCTAGCAATGCGTGGTGGTGGGGGAGAGGGGAATGTCTTTGTTTCACCTCTGTTTTGGTGGATGCAGGATTCTTGGTTGACTGCTGCAGAGTTTACGGTACTGTGAGTGTGGCGGCTCACGGCCTTGGCTCCCGTTCCTGCTGTCGCTTCTGTTTTGCTGTGCCCCTGTGCATGGTGAGTTGCTTTTCTCTAGCTTCTTTCAAGAGTTTGTCTTTCAACAGGTCGGCTATGAAGTGTCTAGCTATAGGTCTTTTTGTGTTTAGCCTCCTTGGGACTCTTATGAGCTTCTTGGATCTGCCCATTGTTTTCCATCCTGTTAGAAAGGTTTTGGCCGTGATTTCTTCACGTGTTTCCCCTCCCCTTTTCTCTTCGCTCCTTGTGGCGTGCCTGTCACACCTCCGTTGTGGCTGATGTTGCTGTGTGGATCTCTGAGGCTCTGTTCATTTTTCATTCTCTCTTCTTTATGTTCTTCACGCTGCTTACTTTCCACTGCTCTGTCTTCAAGTTCAGATTCTTATCTTCTCTCTTCTTGAGTCTACTACTTAGTCCCTCTAGTTAATTTTTCATTTGTTATTATACTTTACAACTCTAGAATTTTTACATTGTGGTAAAATATACGTAACATAAGCTACCGTTTTGAGTTTTTAAAAGAACAGTCCAGTAGCATTAAGTACATTCACTTTGTTTTGCAGCCATCACCACTGACATCTCCAAAACTTTTTCATCATCCCAAAACCCTACACCCATTAAACAACGCCTGCCTATTTCCTCCTCCCACAGCCCCTAGTAACCCCTCTTCTTCTTTCTGTCTCTCTGAATTTGATAATTGTAGGGTACTTCGTATCAGTGGAATCACGTAATATTTCCTGTTTTGTGTCTGGCATACTGTGTTCCTTCCGTATCTGCAGGGGTAAAGCTGTCTTCTAGTCTGTGTTCCTCTTGCTGTATCCTCCCATGACTCTGGAGGTACGTGTTCGTATGGGCAAGAATGCTGTCAGCCTTTCTCCTAATTCAGGGCCTATCTCTGTTTCTGTCTCTCTTCACCGCAAAAGGCCAGTCACAGAACCAGCATGTTTGGGATCGGGCCCACCATTCACCCTCCTCTGAGCTGCCGTCTGCCTCATCTCCTGAAGAGTTGCTGATGGGCTGAGCCCACTGGGTGGACCTCAGTCCTCCGAGTTGAGGCTCCATGGTCTTCTGCCCCTCTACCAACCACAGGGAATCCCATGTTTGGGGAGATTTTGCTTACTGAAATACTGCTTTTACGAGGATCTCCTGTCCCCAGTATTTATTATTATTAGCCTCCCATTGGAGCTTTTGGCCAGCATGAGGTAGCCAGGCGCCCTTCCTGGGTAGGTAAATCTTAGCCATCAGGAAAAAATAGCATGGGGGGCTTTTGGCACCCAACTGAGACACATGTAAATTTCCAGAGGATTGAAAATAGTGGACAGACGCCCACTAATATGTCTGTGCTTCCTGGGGTGGCCTGGGCGACCCCTCCAGCTCAGGGACATACACACGTGGAGCTGAGCTTGGAGCCAGATTTCTTGGGGCCCAAGGCCGTGCTCTTGCCATTCAGAGACTGATCTGTAACCCTTTACGCCGTCTCCCCTGCCCCCAAACCACCAAAGGTGCCCCACTCTCTCCAGGAGCATACCGTCCCCTGGCCCAGCACTTGACAGTTCATCGTGATCTGCTGCCTGCTTGCTTCCAAGTTTCCCTGTCCTCCCCCAGGCGATTGCTATGCCCCTCCCAGCACTCCTGCCGTCCCTGGAGTAACTCTGCAAATGCTGGTACCTGACTAGGGACGCCCGTCTTAGTGTCCCAGCTGGAATTTCCATCTCTCTGCCCGTGGGCTTTGGCCCTTCATCGTCTGCACATTCATGTGGTCCTTAGCACTTTCAGCCTCAGCATGTGGATCGAGGCAGGCCTGAGTTTACCCTTCTTGTGCCCAAGCTGAGGAGCCAGGATTTTTGTTTATTTATTTGGCTGCACCAGGTCTTAGCTGTGGCAGGTGGGGTCTTCTGATTACAGCACGCAGGATCTTTAGTTGGGGCATGTGAACTCTTTAGTTGCTGCACATGGGATCTAGTTTCTTGACCGGGGATCAAACCCGGGTCCCCTGCATTGGGAGCTGGGAGTCTTAGCTGCTGGACCACCAGGGCAGTCCCGGGAGCCAGCACTGGTAGGAAGGTTCACCCCCAGCTCAGCACTTCTCCAGGCCTCTCACCACAGCCTGGCGCTGAGCCCTGCCCATCAGGCGCGTGGGGCGCGTCCTCCCGGGCTGGCCACCATTTGTTGCTGTGTTCATTTTCCATCTGGGGAAAGAGGGGTGGGCCCACGTTGGATCGCAGAACCCTGGCTCTTTGGTCAGCTCCTGATTATCCCAAAGTAACACCACTGGATGTTTCACATTTTCATTTATTAAAAACACGGATGAAGGAAATGTCGCTCCCCAGCAGACAAAGGCACTGCAGGTGTCAGGCGGTTCCCGGAGGCGGTGGCGGGGTTCTTCCCATTCCTCTTGTGACCTGCTCGGGAACCACCGGCCGGGGCTGGCTGGGCACAGGGACGGCGCCGGGTCTACGCAGAGTCTGACCAGGAGGCGGGAGGAGGGCCCCGGCCTCTGTGGGACCAGCACTCCCCAAGGAGAGCTGCGGCCTCCCCCGGGCCCTGAAGCTCCTCTCTCCTTTCTAGAACATCTAGCTTGGGGTGGTTCAGACTGATAGTTTTTAAATTGTTTAAGCTCATTTTTGAAAGAGCCCCCCTTTGCTATACATCCTCAACAGCGGGGGACACCACACTGTTAATGTCAGCTAAGGCCACTGCCCCGCTCCCGCCTCCTGTGGCCATGCCTTTCTCTGCAGGCGTTATTCCCGCTTCAGAGAAGCTGAGGCAGAGGCTGAAGGCACACGAGCGCGAGCTCCCTGCCCCTCCTGCCTCTTTGTGCCCCAGGTTAAGTTCAAAAGGCATAAAGTCGCCAAATCATTCAGAGACGCTAAAACTGCTCCCCGAAAGGGCCTGATCTCTGACAGTGCTTTGCTAGTCACTTCACCCAGAAAACAACACAAACAGTATCAGCTCAGAGGTTCAGTTCGTGTTCACGTCAAGACCCGTGACACCGCCCAGCCCGTCGAGGGAAGGCGGACCCGAGGCCCGGCCACGGCGCCCCCGGGCTCAGCCTGGGTCACGCTCCGCGGCGGGGCTCGCCCGGCCAAGCTCCCAGAACCAGAGCGAGGTGCTGGGCCGACTGGCAGACTGGTATGGTGACTGGCCTACCAGTGGGGAGGGTTATCGCAAGAGAAAGGGAAAAGAACACATTAGACTGAAGCGCCGCGCTCGTTGGGCTGCGTGTCCACTGACTCCTCAGTGAGACCAGCGAAGGCTGCTTGGCGACTGGGGGCGGACGACGCGGTGAGCTCAGCTCGGGCGGGCCTCGGTGGGTCACGCTTCTGCCTCGGCAGCCTCGCGTGTGCAGTGGTGGCCTCGTGTGTGAAACGGACTGTGCTGACTTGTCCTTAGACAAGAGCCCTGTCCAAGTAACCTAAAGTGGGGGCTAGGGATGGGGAGTGAGCATCACTGAATTCTCGAGAGGAAGCGTTCATTTAACGTGTCACTGTTTGGTGGTGGAGAGTAAACGCGCATCACCCACCCAGCCCTTGAAGAAACGCCAGGGCAGGCACAGGATCTCACACCACCTGTAGGCGTGTGGAATTTTATTTATTGTAGAAAAGTGTAGAGGAATAATCTGGTCAAAGATGGATCCAATTCTTGCTGGGTAAGCAGATACCAGCCACAGTGGACACTCTTCCTGGACCGAACATCGTCCCCACCTTCTCCTGCCCAGGATGGCACTGAACCCGCAGCAGGGCCACCAGGCTGAGGCTCCGGGGCCAGACGGCCACACGTCCGGCCCCACGGGGCCTCTCCGCACAGGCGGTTCCCGGGGACGGGGAGAGGGGCTCTCAAATTGTGCGTGAACGGAGGGTTAAGGCTCAAAACTGGAGCGGGTACGAAAGCGTTCATACCCCTGCTTCTCATATGTCTTACCGAGTTCCTCCTTGGTCACCAGGGACAGATGCAACAGCTGCGCTGTAGGGACCGGATGCCAGCCCAGCCCTGCCCTGCCCACCTGCCACTCTTGCTTTAGGAACACCAGCAGGGGAACTGGGAGACTCTTTCCTTGAATAAACTGGTGGTTGAAAAGAAACTCTCCATCGCCCGTGAGCAGGCCCCTGCTGCTGGCTGAGGAGGGGCCCATGAGCCCGGAGGTCAGCAGCACCATGAGGGGGTCGTGAACAACCTTAAGGTCCCGTGGGTCCTGTGTTCCCTGGAAGCCCCCCCCCGTCAGGGAAGGCCAGTTCCTAGAGCCGAGGGCCCTGATGTCAGCCACCGCTGCACGTGCTGCCTATGCGTTCGAGGAGGAAATGACACCCAGAGCGAGCAGGAGCGTCTGCTGCTTAGAAGGGTGGCCCCGGCAACAGAGGCCGGCCCCGCAGGCGCCCGGATGGATGCTGCCAGCCTTCCATGTCCTACAGAGAGGCTGGCCGGCCCACCCTCCCCACAGCTCGACGCCTGGTTTCCGTCAGGGACAGGAGGCAGCTCCCCAGCTCCTCTGCCAGCCTGGACGGCAGCACCACCAGTGGGCCCCGGGCACCTCAGCTGGCCACGCGGTGGGCCCTGGGGCTGCGGCAGGTCAACCTCCCCGAGGGTGTTCTCAGAGAAGGGGACCTGGGCGGGGGCCCTGAAACAGGGCAACAGTGACTCGGTTTCTCTGCTTCTCGGATCACGGCTTTGCCCCCATCTTTGAGTTCCATGGACCTGCAGACCTCACGCTCTGATCTGCCTTCCTAAGCAGTGCCTCAGTGCGAGGAGACCGGGTGCCCGGCGTGTGCCCGGCTGGGTGCGGGGTGGAGAGGCAGCAGCGCGAGGATCCCCCCCTTCCCTGCTCCTGTCCTGGCCCTCTTCTGCTGCCAGTGGCCGCAGGCTCACGGGGCCAGGGGCAGCGCAGGCTGCCGCCTGCCGACCACCCCACCTCCGAGCGCGGGCTGGGTGGCCCTGCTCAGGTGTAGGAAGGCCTCGTGGTACGTGCTGTACCCGTCATTGCCTTTTAGGTTCGGGGTGGGGACAGGGGCCTGTGGCCACAGCCAGGGTAATAAATACTGAACGGGGTGGTGTGGCCTGCGGCCCGACGTGTCATGCGGAACTGGAACACATTGAGGGGAAGCAAAAATCCATGTGATCCAGCACTGGTCTCCTGTGTCTGCTCCTTGCGGTGGTTTCGGGTGTGATGGGCCGCTCTGGCCCTCAGCTCCAGAGGCCGGGCGGGGGTGGGCAGGAAGCTCTTCCTACGTTGACGGCGAGTCCATCGTCGAGAGGATTCGAACGACTTCTGCTCGCTGGGTGGGTGAGATGTGCTGCGTCATGTGGACGATGGAATCCATGGCGACCTCTGGGTTGGCCTGGACCAAGCTGGAAGGGGAAATTGGGGATGGTGAGACCGAGACAACCGTGCCTGGATCAACGGAGCTTTAGAACCGCCCGAGAAGCTGCTCCCAGGGTCGTCCGGGGATCAGGCAGCCCCGGCCTCGCCTCGTCTCTTTTCCTACTCGAGACAGGCCCCCCAGAGCACGGTCGGCACCAGATGAACTTCAAACGCTCCACTATGTCAGAAAGTGCGAAAGTAACTTAAACCAAAACCAAGACTGGGGCATGACACAAAGATGGTGGGCCCTGCATGAAGCTGCTCCCACTGGCTAACCCTGGGACCCGTGGGGCATCAAAAAACGAGTTAAAATCACTGAAGAGATGGACGACACTCACTGGTCTACACCAATAATGAATGTGTGATAAACGGGGGCGGGGAGAGGACTCTCGCTGGCTGGCCACAGGTGACTGTGCAGCGTGCGCGGGAGTTGGAACGTTATTATCTCGCAACCTCGCTGTAAAGACTGGATCAGGCATGACTCACCCCCTGTGCTAAATGTAAGCAGAAGTTCTGATGAGCAGGAATCTGCATGGCCTGTAGCCTCTCCACGGACAGGTTAGTAGGTTTGAGGAGAAAGATCAGGAGTTGGACAGTGGGGGGGTCGAGCAGTAGCTTGACCAGGTGATGGAGGCTAACACGCGGACCGGCAGGTGACGTCAGCGCCCTCAGATGGGGCGCCCCGTGGGCCCCAGCCTCACGGACGTGACATCCGTGCTGCGAAGGCACAGCCTGAATCTAATCATGAGGAGACATCGGGCAAACTCAAAACGAGCAGTGGTCTACAAAGGGTGGTTTAGATTAAAAGGCGTGGTGTTCAACTTATAAGAATTAATCATTTTACCATGGTTATGTCAGGGAATAGCCCTATTACCAAAGGCATACTTAAGTATTGTGGGTAAAGGGCCACGACGGGCCATGATAGATGTAACTTACCTTTAAATGGTTCCGACAAAGGAAGAAAGGCACACGAGTGTGCTTACTCTTTTATATATAAAACACACACAAATGATACAGCAAATGAGGAACGGGAAGAAGGGACAGTTAGGGAGTTTGGGATGGACATGTACACATGCTTTATTTAAAATGGATAGCCAGCAGGAACCTCCTCAGCACAGGAAACTGCTCCATGTTAGGTGCCAGCGTGGAAGGGAAGGGGTCTAGGGGACCACGGACCCGTGTATGTACGGCTGAGTCCCTTTGCTGCTCTCCTGAAACTATCACAACGTTGTTAATTGGCTGTATTCCAATATGAAATAAAACAAGTTTTAAAAAAAAACTAAAAGTGATACAGCAAATGATGCGAAATGTAAATAGCAGGCACGTCTGGGTTCAGATTTGTTCTCTGTACTGTGTTTAGCTTTGCAGTTTTTCTGTAAGGGAAATGTAGTCAAAATGAAAAGTTCAGAAAAATGTCCCCTGCAGTCTCCACCACCAGCCCGTGGAGGGGACAGGAGCCTCTAGAACACAGCTCCCTCTTGGCTGGGGGAGGGGAGGAAGTGGTTTCCTAGGAAACCAGGATGCAAAGGGCTTTCCTCCCAGAGACGTTCACCCAGTTTAAGGTCTGCATCTGGAGCTAACAGTTGGGCACAGCGAGCTCACCATCATCGCTAAGTGCCCCTGGGGACCAGCCGCCAAGCGAGCTCTGTTCTCCTGGACTCTGCTCTGATCTGATCAGTGTCTCAAACAGAAGGGGCCGCAAAGACCGCGCGGCATCGTCATCCCGCCAGTTTGTGCAAACGTCGCTCGTTCCCCAGAAGTGAGCCCGCCTCTGCTGAGGAGCACCCTCCCTGGGCTCTCACCTGCGGATCTGCTTGAGGACGTAGTCTCTGCTGATGTACTTGATGTTCTCCTCGATCACCGAGCGGACGCCATCTTCCTCTGTGAGCTGTTTCTCCAGCCACTCCACCAGATCCTTGTTGTTGTCCCAAACATAGGCCTGCGAACAGATGACGCCTGGTCAGATGCCAGGGGCCCGCCCAGGCCAGACACCCTGACCATTCTACATCTGGGAGGGCCACTGCAGAAGTGTCCTCAGCATGAAAGAGTCACGCCCAGTTCCTCTGTGACAGCTGGCTCTGTAGGAGGTGGCGGAAGCAGGCCTCAGGACAGGAGCCGTTCTCTCCCTCCCTGGCCAGCTTTCTGATGTGACACGCATGCCTGGAGAATCCACCTGGGCACCGCCCAGAGGCATCTGTGCTCACAGGGATGCTGGTGCCGCTGTTTTGTCCCTGACAAAGTCAAGAGCTAAATGGGCGTGAAACATGTGCGGGACTTCCCGATGGCTGAGACTCCATGCTCCTGATGCAGGGGGCCCGGGTTCAACCTCCGGCTGGGGAACGAGATCCCATACACCACAACTCAGAGTTCGAATGCCAAAGTCAGGATCCCAGGTGCTGCAGCTAAGACCCAGGGCAGCCAAATAAACAGATAAATAAATGCTGAAAAAAGCAAGCAAGCAACTTGTGCTTTTTGAGGAGCTAAGATACGATTCCTAAGCATAGGACTCTGGTCCTGGCTGGCTGTGGAGGCCTCCAGCCACGGAGCCCGAGGCGGCCAGAGGGGAGGGGGTTCTTCCGCCGGGTAGAAACCTAAACCCCGGTTCACTGTGCGAGTTTCCCGAACGGTCAGGATGTCCATCGCCTCGAAAGTCTCAACACACCACCTCTCACCTCCTCCTTTCAAGATCATTCAGTCGAGCATTTCCCAGGTAGTTGACTCCATAATAATTCAGAAGTGTGTTAGAAACCTAATAGCCTTCTCCTGGCTCTCGTCTCCTCTCATTTTCTTTACAAATCATTTAGGAATCGTTTTGTTAATGGTTTCCGGAAAACCAAGTACTGCCATTAGGGCTCATTCATATTTATGTCATTTTGTTTGGGTAATTAAACACAAAGCTCGTCATTTAAAGGTGCGCTATCCTCCTCTGTTATCACTAACCGAGTCAAAGTCAGAATGACAATGAGTTTGGCGCTGTAATTTAATAGGGGGGTGTGTTAGGGAGCTCGGGAGGTGGCCCAGGAAGCCTGGACGCCCGCGAAGGCGCCTGGACGCGGGGGCCTGCCAAGCACGGGGGGCGCCTCCTCAGCAGCCCCCGCTAGAGGCCAGGAGCCGCGCTGCTTCCTAAGGTTCCATGCCGGGCCTTAAAAATAAGGGTCTCTTCCCAGACCCCTCCCCGTCCCCATCTCTGCCTTGGCCGGTGAGTCTGCGGGGGCTGGCTGGTTATTATATACCTTGTAACTGACTTCCACGTTTCTAACAAGTCTTAAGGAGTCCTTCACAGTGGAACAGTTAAGGAGCCCCAGGATTAAGGATCAGCAAGGTGCCTTTTCTAGTCCTTTTGTCCATTTCCTTTGCTGGCCCCAAATTTGCCCATCCCTGTTTGTCATCACTGGTGAAAAGGTCAGTTCTCCTGGTCAGGGCGGGGCGGCCAGGACAGGGCGAGTCTGAGGGGAGGTTGTCCCCCTACTCCACATGCAGGCAGAATGCTGGCACCCCGAGGCTGAACAGCAGGCGAGTACTTTGTTCTGAGAAAAAGGAGGCACCACATCGCTATCAACAAGGGTGGGGGTGGCGATCATCCCCGAGGCGTGATGGTCTTAGCGTCCGTGCCAGCCCCTGTCCACCCCACTCACAGATGGCGTGCTGACATGCCCATCTCCACTGTGGTAATTTGGACTTCTGCACATGCCCTTACTTACGAGGGTTTAGGGGGAGGAAGAAAGAAAACAATGTATGGTTCTTGGGCTTCAGAATGGGGGGGTGGGGAAACCTAGATTTACCCAAGAATTCCAAAGCCTTTAGTTTAGGAGAATATTTAATACTCTTATTAATCATTTTTAATCCGTTTGCTTTTAATTAAGAAACAGCATGATGCTTTCCTATCAACATATGCCAGGGAGCAGATTAATTGTGGCTTAAGATAACTCTCCTTGATTGGTGTAATGTATTAGCTAACGAGATGCCTGCTTCTAACGATGCTCAGACGCTGCATTGGCAGGCCCGCTGCCCTCCAGAGAACACAGCTCTCCTGTCCCCTCCTGTAGCCAGAGTACGCTAGGTGTTCAAACACTGGAAAAGTTCCCAGATAGAATTAAAGCAACACATCCCAAGGTTTGGAAAATGTAGGCCCCCTTATACGAATGGTTTGCTGGTCACTCAAAATATGAGTGGACAATGACCCCCAAGTCCAACCCTGGTCAAGTGTCAACTACAGCGCTGAGCGCACAGCAGCCACGGGGTCGCGATCCTGGTCAACAGCGTTTTTAGCAAGAATCAACAAACGAAGGCACTGCAGCCCCATGGGTTTTTTTTTTTTAAAACAGACCTGGGAGGGTTTGCTCTGCTATTGTGAGCAAGCTTCCCCCACCCAGGGCCAGGGAGTCTGCAGTTCCTCATCTGCCCTCCAGGAACAGAGCCATGAGGCCCGTCACCCCATCCAGCACGGCCGACACTCCGCTGTCATCATTTCCCTCCTTGAATTATGAAAACGTGCCTGATTACTCCCACTGTGGATTTCCAGCAGCTGCGACATGCTGGGCTGCTCATCTCATGACAGGCCTGGGCCCGTATGTTACCTGCCTGCACTCATCCCAATCGGAAAGTTTTAATACCAGTAAAGTATCAATGTTAAAGGTCACAGCAGCATGGCCTTACAGTACGTGTTCAGCAGGCACTTTATCCGGCTGTGCATCCGTGGGTCAGTATCTCTGGCATGACTTGGCTCACTAATTGTGTGTAGTAATTAGTCTATCTTACAAAATCTAAATGACTTGTTGGGAAAGTTTCATTCCTAAGGTATCGGATTGCTGTTAAGGCCTCCTTATGTGGTGGTGCAGCAGGGCCTGGGGGTGAGCGGGCCGCAGGCTGATGGATGTGAGCCTGAAGCCCAGGCCTCGCAGATAATTCACCTCCTGAGTGCCCGGAGATGCCTCTGCAAAGCGATTTTTTTTTCCTGAGGCTTTGGAGTATACTAGCGATAGCCCCGTGGGCTGGGGTGGCCTGCTGGACCTCATTTCTGGAGAGCCGCCCTAGCCCCAGCCCTGCTGCCCACATTCCACCTCACCTCTTCCCTTCCTGGCCCTAAATCAGAAGTTTGGTGCCCAAGGCTTGTTCACGGGAAGCTTGGGGACAGTGGAAATCAGATGGCCCTATCAGTGGTGCTTCTTCCTCTACCAACTTCACGAGGGCCTCCGCTGGCCATTGGTCTCGTTTGGAAATCCAGAAGAATGGATTTGAGGCTTCCTGGGTGGTAAGGGAGCACCATGGCATCCTGGATCTTGGACAGATTAGGGCCAAGTCAAGGGCTTCCCTGGTGGCTCAGCGGTGAAGACTCCGCCTGTCTCCAGAAGAGTCTCCAGTGCAGGGGACTCGGGTTTGTTCCCTGAGTTGGGAAGATCCTCTGGAGAAAGAAATGGTGACCCACTCCAGTGTTCCCGCCTGGGAAATGCCATGGACAGAGGAGCCTGGCAGGCCATGGGGTCACAAAGAGTCGGACATAGCTGAGCAACAGGGACAAGAAGGTCGAGAGCTGGCTGGGTGCACAGGGCGCCCGGCTTCACTGTTTCTGGCTGCGCTGTCACTGGGCCCGCCTTCTAACTCGCCACGCTGAGATGCCAGGAGGAAGCCAAGCGCCAGACATGAGGCTCGGTCTTACAGTGCCGTTAAAAACGCCCGACCCCTGTGAGACAAACAACATCCCTATTTGGCACGTGAGGAAACGGAGGGTTAAGTACGTCCAAGCCAGCAAATGGCAAAGCGGGGATCCAAAAAGTGTTAAGATTCCAGAAAACATGTCCTTCTCGGTTTCTTCTACTGGAGCTTGGATGGGGTTGGGGGTGGGGTGGGAAGTCAGCCTGTTTGGAAAACCACACCCTTCAACTATGGACCTGAGAGTCGGCAGAGGAAACGTGCCCACGAGACACGTGTGCGTTGCTCTGACAGCCAGACTGAACCCAAGCTCTTGTTATCTTTTCAAGGAACGGTGGCGATGCTTCTCCTCTCCCTGCAGTCAAACTACGAACCATAAACCCTACTATTCCCTACAGTGGGACTGCCCCTGTGGTTTCAGAGTCCCATAACTCATGGCAACAGATTCCTCTAAGAGAGACAAAAGGACTCTGCTCCTCAGTTACACAGCACACGGTGTCTTCAGACTTGCTGTCCCAGAATCTCTTTTTTCAGGACGAAGATTTAAAACAAAGAAAAGAAATTTCTATGAGAAAAAGAACGCACAGCACGGCCAACAGACGCCTACACTAAGCATCCCTCCTCACCAGCAACCACAGTAAGGGTCAGAGGGGTCAAGCCAGGCCCCAGACCTTGAGCGACGACAGCGTACAACACCCAACCCCATCTGAAGAGCCGAGGGAAGGTACGGGTTTTGAGGTGCTCCCTCATTCCCAACCACCGAGCAGGCTTGGCCCCTCCGAGGCAGCCACACGGCTTTTCAACAGGGCAACACTCTCTGCTCTCAAGGGCGCTGCAGATTTTATCACCTGCCTCGCACTAACCCGAGTTCTGCTGAGCCCGCAGAATCCGGAAAGAGGTTTCAAAGCCGCACGGGGGATCGCCTGCCCTTCCTCTCTCCCCCTGCCCTGAGGGCTCCGGGGGACGCTGTCTTCTGTAGATGGGGGAGTGATACATTTGGGTCCCGGAGCCTCTGGTCTCCCCTCTGAGCCCCGGGTATCTGCTCTTGACCTTCAGCCAGGAGTGTGTGCACATGGGCGGCTGTTCCCTCCATTGACAAGGGAAGCGCGACCCACTTCCCCACCAGGCCGCCCCTAGGGGGCTGGGGTGCCCCTGAAAGGCCTGTCGCTGGCTTCCCGCTCAGAGGGGGCCCGCCTTCCCGCACCCTTGTGCCCGCCGCGGCCACGCATGGCCGTCAGTGACTAAGGCGGGAGGAAGGCCCTCTCCCGGCGGCCCGTGCATACTCCATTTACCTGGCCGGCCACTCTGAACTGCACAACACCTTATTTTACACTTGCGTGACTTTCAATGCCAACTTCCGCACAAAGCTGCCAGTGGCCACTGACAAAGTCGTCTCACTCAATTATGATGCCACGGACTGACCTGAACCTGAACTACAGGTTGCAGAAGGCTGTGCTCCCTGGCTGCACATCTGAAATACTTATCCAAGGCAGCTTTTCAGTTGTAAAGAAAAGGGGGGGGACTTAACACAGGGGGAGAATCTTAGAATCACCCCGACTTTAAAACTGACAGCAGGCCTTGGAACTGCTTCCTGGGAACAAACAGTCAGCGGAGACCTCAGGCGACACTTCCCAGGAGGAGGCCAGCGTGCCTGCCATCCGGCCCTCCAGGCAGCCCCTCAGCAATGCTCTAAGCCAGCAGTCACCAACTGTTTTCCGTCACACGGCTACCGGGAAGAGAGAAGTGCATTTCCAGCACGTACTACCCATATGCTGATAAAATGTATGTATGATGTTTATGATTCAATCCAGATACTCACTATGAATAAAGATTGACTACTTTTTCTTAGTAAGAATAAATAGAAATAAAAGTTCCAACTTTTCCTGCCCATCCTTCCGTGGACGGTCCTGTGTAGCCCACGGTTCCAAAGGCAGGAGCTGGGGCCTGGCTGTCCCAGCCGCAGCCCCGGGGCAGGATTGCTGGGGACATGGGTCCTGAACTCAGCCCCAGGGAGGATCGCTGGGGACTTGGCCTCAGTGGGCGCTAGCCCGGCCCACCCCACGTCGTCACCTCCTGGAGCTGCCGGACTCACGGCTCCCTGCAGGGTAGACCTGAGATCAGAAGACCTTCAGCGGGAGCCTTCGTGCCCTGTCAGGGTCCCGCCCCTTGGCACCGACCCTGGGTGGGGGGGCACGCCTCACAGCAGGCTGCCCGTGAGATACTCAGTGGCTCCCGCAGGGCCCAGGACAGCCCAGCCCCTCTGCACGCTCCCCCGGCCCGTGCCACCCCAGCTCCGGGCCATCCTGAGGTGCCCCACGCACAGCACCCCCACCATCAGGCTTGGAGCCTCCTGCTCCTTCTGCCTGAGACGTCCCTCCCTTCCCCCGGTCCGGCTTTGCCTCTGCTTCCTTCCTACCCTGTTTTCAGGTCTCTGCTGAGACATCACTTCTAGAAATCTTCCCAGACTCTGCCCTCCCTTCCCACGGAGCGGGTCAGATTCTGTGCTCTGTGAAGCCCCGGGTTTGCCATGGTTGATGTCCGCCACTCCTGTGCGTGACCTCTTGAGGCCTCAGTCACTCTGCCTTGGCAGTGGGCTTAGTGAGGATGGGAGCAATGTCTGCCTCTCCCCCTGGCTGGCATATACTGATTGGAAGCATTCAGGAAGGTTTGCTGGATGACTGAATGAGCTGCAAGAAACGCCTGACCACCCCTCTCACAAGCCGCCAGGACGTGTTACTGCGGGGAGGACATAGGCTGAGGCCCGTGCCCCCTCCCCCTCCCCCCCATCCGAGGCCCAGAGACTCTCAGACGCCAAGCCGGGCAGTGCTGGGGTGGGGGTGAGGAGCGGCGTGAAGGTCCCTCCAGGGGTGCCCACCTACCTTCACGGTTCCCTCCACCTCCACAAACCAGCGCCTTAACATGGCCTGGATTTGGCCGTCGGTCAGCTCGGGGTTGGCGTTGTGGATTTTCTTCTTGACCAGGTCCTCCAGCAACAGCCGCCTCAGCCGCCAGTAGAAGAAGGTGCGTGAAGTCTTCCAATCCAGGATGTCCTACCCCGGGACAACAGTAACTCAAGTCCCCCGAGCTTGATGCCCAGGCGGGAGGCACTCCACAGGCACAAATCCTACCCTCCAGTAAGTGCCTCGGAGACCTGAGAGCCGGCCGTGAGCTGCTGGCCCCTGCAGACATCTTCCCAGGGCAGAGCCACAGCCCCACGCACCCCCGACCGCAGCACCATGCAGGGATGGGCCTGGCTGACGGCAGGCCCACACGTGACCGAGATATTCTGGGGTGGGGGGTGTCTCGAATTCCCAGATAGCCAGCATGTGGGACTGGTTTCGAGCAGATAGCTCAACTTGCATGCAGGTTTTGGGTTTCCCTGCCGGCCCAGATGGTAAAGAATCCCTTGCAGTGCAGGAGACCTGGGTTCCATCCCTGGGTTGGGAAGATCCCCTGGAGGAGGGCATTGTAACCCACTCTAGTATTCTTGCCTGGAGAATCCCAGGGACAGAGGAGCCTGGCGGGCTACAGTCCATGGGGTCGCCAAGAGTTGGACGCGACTTAACACTTCACTTTAAATGAGGGCTGGCTGCTGCTGGACTTGACCCTGAAGGAACCCACAGCCTGAGGACCCCTGGGGCAGCCGTCCCCAGGGCACCTCGTGGGACTCAGTTTCCCGCCAGTAAAACGGAGCCCGCCTCCTGAGTCGTCCCCGGGAACCTAAGTCATGAACTGTTTTAGGAGGTAACGGGCATAGCAAAGGGACAAAGAGAACTCGGTCTCCTCCATGCACAAGCCGATAGCTCCCTGCAAGGGAGCCCGTGTGTGCGTGCGCCAGGCGGACGCAGGCCAGCGGCGCGTCTCGGACAAGCCGGCTTCAGAAGCGGGGCCGCGTACTCACGTTAATGACCCCCTTCTCCTGCATGCGCCCCGGGGTGTCGTGCAAGTCCGCAAACTGCACGGCCACCTGGTGGTAGATGGGAAGGAGGAACTCCTCCCGCTCCTTCAGCTTGCTCTCCAGCTCCTTCCGCTCGGCCGCGCTGAGCTCGGGGGTGCCTGCAAGGAGACAGACCGTCAGCGGCGGGAGCCAGAGCCCCTCCTCGGGAGCGGCCATGGTCCTGGGGGCTCAGGGGCCCGGCTCTCTGCTGTCTTCGCCGTCTCTGCTGATAACTGGACCCCGAGGACGCCAGACCTGCTGTGGGGCCCTTCCTGGTGGGGGTGACAGTCATGAAGCAGCCTCCGGGGGGCCCACTCCCCAAGCAGGTGCCAACCACCTCCTGGAGGCCTCTCCCCATC
>SJXQ01002729.1:670384-717607 GCA_006408695.1 Aepyceros melampus
CGCGAGCAGCCCCAGAAGGGCCGCCCCGCCCGGAGCGGGGACCAGCTGGGGACGCCCTCCGCCTCCGCACACCGACCAGCAGCGCTTCCCTCCCCACGTCCGGTCACCTGCCCACCCTGCCGAGGACCTGCTGTCTCCTCAGAGCTGGGAGCTGCCCGGCTTCACAGCTCTGAACTCACATTTGGATACTCCTAACCTGAAATCTGTCAAAATCCACCCCAGTGAGAGCCTGAAGCACGTCTCACGCCGGCTCGGGGGATTAGTCCGCCTCCTCGTCTCCTGCCTGGACTCTTACGGCCAGAGCCAACCCCTGACCACCGTGACAAAGACACTCTAGTTCTTGGGCTAAAAGAGGAGGAGGAGAAAAGAGGCAGGGGACTTCCCTGGTGGTCCAGTGGCTGAGACCTCGTGCTCCCAATGCAGGGGGCTCAGGATTGACCCCTGCTTAAGGAAGTAGATCCCGCATGCCGCAACTAAGACCCACCCGGCACAGCCAAATAAGTAAAAGACAGTCCACAAACTCCGTCTGGATCACCCAACTTACAAGCACATGGCACCCTCACTCAACAGATGAGACCATGGAATTACTTATAACAAGGAGCCTCCCACTCTGACTCAACAGTATCCCAGGAGAGGAGCTGCTCCGCTGTACTTTTTCCCCTAATGACTCTCAGAATGAGACTTGCAATCAATACTGAAAATTTAGCTGTCTGCCTAGCAAGGAGGCGTAAGTCTAGCTGAAAGAGCAATAGGTGCCAGCCCCTGGTGCTGGCGACAACCTGAAGTGCTTGGTCACCAGAGCTGACAAACAACCGTATGGCCACAGGCGACGGCACGGAGAGAAAGGCCTACTCCAAGCATGTCCGTCTGGAACGGGCCTCACTTTTTATGCCACTATGAGTCACAAGCCGTAAACAGCCTTGGCTGCTGAGTGAGCTCTAAGTATCATCCATAAACACATGTTAATAGAACAGGGGTGGAACTCTAGTACCTAGTTTCAGTTTTATGAGGTTTTTGGATACCAAGTCCACTCTTTTTTTTTCTTTCTTTAAACCCATCGCTACTTTGAAGCTGTGATGAGCAGTGGGGAGGGCGAGCCTTCCTTGGGCTCTCACACTGACCGACCACACTGGGCCCCTGACCATTCAGCAGCCTTCTTTCCAAAGTAGGAACGTGGCATGACAACAGCAGGCCCCTCACTGTGAGATGAGATGGAGGCCCATTCATTCCAGTCTGGAGAATTCCTGGGAGGGGAGCTGACCAGATTCTGAGATGAGATGGTTACGGGTATAATACCCTTGATAGGGAAGCAAAGATCTTTTCTTCTCCAATGAAAGGAACCAAGAGATTCCTTGGAGAAATGGTTGATTCCAGGGCTGGGGCAAGGAGAAATATTAAGATGAACCTGGAACGTACTGTCACAAAGTGTGGGAAAGCACTCAAAAACTGACCGGGCGTGTAACAAGGACACAGGAGGGACTTCCCTGGCGGTCCAGTGGTGAAGAGTCTGTGCCTCTTGCTGCGGGGGGTGCAAGTTTGATCCTTGGTCAATGAACTCAGAGGCCACATGCTGTGTGGCCAAAACAAAATAAAGAACTTAAAAAAAAAAAAAGACACAGGAACCAGTGAGCAGGTGTTCCAGCAGGCTAAATTCGGGACAATTTGAGCATCAGGCTGAATATTTATGGAATTACATAAGAACCTGTAAGTCACCCTGACACATGTAATTAAACGGGAGAGAAGGGGAAAGAAAGCCCTCCCTCTCCCCAGACCAACTAACAGAGAAGGAATGGCAGAATTAGAAAAGCACCATTCTACAGCCATCACAGTCACTGATTCTGCCAAGAATTATCAATAGATACTAAAACTAGTGCGTGAGCATTTGACAAGGATATTTACATAGTCTCAAAGTATCTCCTGTTGCTGCTGCTAAGTTGCTTCAGTCGTGTCCGACTCCGTGCGACCCCGTGGACTGCAGCCTACCAGGCTCCTCAAATTACTTATTAATTACAAAGGGGGAAGATGGAAACTTTACAGTGGATTAACCCAGCGAACAAAACCTTAATTACATAAGAACCTGTAGGTCACCCTGACACATGTAATTAAACGGGAGAGAAGGGGAAAGAAAGCCCTCCCTCTCCCCAGACCAACAGAGAAGGAATGGCAGAATTAGAAAAGCACCATTCTACAGCCATCACAGTCACTGATTCTGCCAAGAATTATCAATAGATACTAAAACTAGTGCGTGAGCATTTGACAAGGATATTTACATAGTCTCAAAGTATCTCCTGTTGCTGCTGCTAAGTTGCTTCAGTCGTGTCCGACTCCGTGCGACCCCGTGGACTGCAGCCTACCAGGCTCCTCAAATTACTTATTAATTACAAAGGGGGAAGATGGAAACTTTACAGTGGATTAACCCAGCGAACAAAACCTTAAGGAATCAAAGCTGACCAGCACCAAGAGCAGGACAAGCTGATGTCACATGCTTCCTGACAAAATGTCCTGAGGAGGACATGACATCGCTTTTGCAATATTCCTGCCAAAAATGCATAATCTGAATCTAACCCCAGGGAAATGTAACACAGACCCAAACTGTGGAACACGCTATAGAGAGTGACTCGGACTTTCTAAACAATGTCAAGATCGTGAAAGACAAAGAAAGGGCAAAGAACTATCCCAGATTAAAGGAGACAAAATCCTGGAGGACAAACTGCAACATGTGCTCTGAGATTAGATCTCAGATCTGGAACAAACAAACAAGCTAGAAGGCTGTAAAGGACATTATTAGGACAGCTGGTAAAATTTTAATATGAATCAAGGATTAGATGGTAGTACTGTATCAAAGTTATAGCTTCTGATTTTAATAAATGGTTTTTGCTGATGTAAGAGAAAGTCTGTTCTTAGAAACATACACTGAATATGTATGGACAAAGGAGCATGGTGTCTACAAATGACCTCAGACGGTTCAAACAAAACGCGTACATGTGTGGGGAGAGTGAGCGAGGCAGCCGGGCATGTGAAAACGGTGAAGCGAGTCAGACGCGATGGCAACCGGAGGTGAATCTGAGAAAAGCGCATCTGAAGTTCATCGTACCATTCTTGCAACTTTTCTATAAAATTTTATCAAATGGAAAAAATTAGAAAAATAACTGCCACTAAAAAAAAGTTTATCTTGGCCCCTAGTGCGTATAATCAGTTAACCAAAGCTAACACATAGAGGGCACTGCTCTAAGTGCTTTTCATCCATTAACCTGTTTAATCCTTACAATGACCTTATGAGGCTGCCATTCCCACTATCCTCATCTTACAGGTGAGGAAACCGAGGCACTGCTTATTTATATAACTTATCGAGGTCACAGAGCTAGAACAGGGCCAAGCCAGGCCCTGTGTGCAGCAGCTGGGCTCCTGAAGCTTTTGCACACTGTGCTGTGTGTGTTCCTGGCTTATGTGTACATGTGTTTTGGTAGTGGTATCCCTTAAAACTTTCGAAAAGTCTAAATCAGAGGACGGCAGATTCCTGCCTGAGGAAACTGAGGTGCCACCTTAGTCTCATTCCACAACCAGAGCAAGACAACGTGGCCAATAAACCCCACTCTATGAGTGGCTAGGACATCGCCCCCTGTTACAGGCATACCTAGAGAATACTTTATTGCTAAAAAAATGCCGAAACAAGTACAAAAACAGCATCAAAACATAATATCAAAGGTCACTGATCACAGATCACCATGAGAAATATAATAATAATAATGAAAAAGTTTGAAAACGCAATAAAGCTAGGTATACCTGTAATTGTACTTGTTATGGTGAAATCAAATAACGCTCTCAAGCAGGAGTGCACGCTACAGGGAAGTCGCTGGTGAAGAAAGAGTCAATCGATGCACTGACCTGACTTTTTGTCTTATTTGAAGGAACTGCCACAGCTGCCCCACCTTCAGCAGCCACGGCTCTGATCAGTCAGCGGCCATCAACATTAAGGCAAGACCCTCCACCAGCAAAAGGATTATGCTTCGCTGAAGGTGCAGATAAATGGTAACACTTTTTAGCACTGAAGTGTTTTTAAATTAGGGTATGTACATAGTTTTTTAAGATAGTATAATGCTATTGCACACTCAACAGACGACAGTAGAGCAGAAGCATACTCTTCTATGAACTGGGAAACCAAAGAAGTCATGGGACTCACTTTACTGCAATGTTCACTTCATCGTGATGGCCTGGAACTGTGGCTCAGCGGTAAAGAATCTGCCTGCCAATGCAGGGAACAGGATTAGATCCCTGGGTCGAGAAGATCCCCTGGAGAAGGAAATGGCAACCCACTCCAGTACTCTTCCTGCAAAATCCCACAGACAGAAGAGCTTGGTGGGCTAGAGCCCATGGCTCTGAAAAGAGTAGGACACGAGCTAGTGACTCAACAACTGGAACTGAACTCACAAGACCCCTGAGGCCCAGGAGACCAGCAGGGAGGACCACAGCCCCGCTGGCAGCCCAGGGATGGCAGGGCCGAGCACGCGACTGGACAGGGGCTTCCAGGCCCTCACAGCACACCCCTCTAGGTCAACAACATCCATCCCGACACGTGCCCCATGTGCAACACACACCATTTACTGAGCATTGCCCGTGTGCCAGGCGCTGCACTCCATGATTTCAGGAACACACAGCTCATAAGTCACCACAGCTCAGACTCAGGTCTGGTCAGCAGCTAACACTGTGGCTGCCAGCAGACCTCAGCGTTACTGAACGCCTTCCAAGTTGCTTCAGGTACACCATCTCTAATCCCTATACGAACCCAACCTTACAGACAGGGTCTGAGTACACCAAGGCTCTGAAATGTGGCAGAGACTTGCCCAGCGGCAACCCAGCTCTTAGGTAGAGAAGTCAGATTTACACTTGGCTCTGGCTGTCTTGGAAGCCTGTAGGTTAAATAGTACTGAAAGTGGCTAAGCAGTGACCACAGGAGGGCAGTTGGCCAGAGTCTGGTCCAGTGTTAGGCGGAGTTAAGAGCACAGCTCAGCACTGGGTGCAGAGTGGGAGGACTTCTGGGCTCAGGAACAGGGCATCTGGGAACAAGGCCTTGGAGGGATAACTGGCCCCTTTACCAGCAGGAGGGACAAGAAGGCTAGTTCCCGGACTAACAAAATTCTCATCCACCCAGTCAAGCTATTCTAGAGCTCTGAAAGAATAATGAAATAAACCCCCTCCGACAGCCTGGCCCTCTGGAAACTAGGAGCACCCCAGAGCATCCCCCGAAGCCTGCAAGGTCTGATTCCTTTGGTGATGCCTCTGATTATAGTTCAAGACCTACCTCCTCAAAAGCAGCAAAGCAAGGCAAAGACATTAGTAGAGAAAGTATGCATTTTTAAATGCCCGCGAGAAAGATGAGTGTAAAGAGGGGGAATAAAAGGTTTTCTCAATTTTATTTTCTACAAATAAAAGGGCTGCTCTTCAGCTGGTTACACACCCTTGTACAGCACATGAGGGCCCCTCTCCTTGTACAGCAAAGCACCCAGTCCCGGTAATGATTTAGGGGAGATTAACAAATATGTCAATGTCTATTTTCTGCTTAATTTAAAAGCGGCGTCTATAAAGATTTTTGACTTCTGAACCCTGTTCTCCTGGAAGAAAGGAGGTAAGAATGAGGAGGGGGATAAAGAGTGATTATCCTATCATTGATCGTTTGTCAGGAGCATTTCTTATTCACTGGACTATTGTAAAAAGCTAAGCTCTCGATCAATCCTGTAAGCTCCCTGTACAATTAAATATCTTGGAATGGTTTTCTTTCTTTTCTAGCCAGATTGCAGGGCCTCAGGGTTTTTAGGGAAGCAAGCCGGCATGTGTGCATGTGTTTAAGAATATGCCTCAGAGAGGAAAGTCATTCTTTCTAGAATCTTACTTTAGGACAAGGCTGAAATTGGAAAAGCGAGGTAGGTCACTCCCATGTCCTTCCTTCTTCCCCCAAGATAGAATCCCCACGAAAACCTAAAAATCCAGCCTTACAATGAAAAATGTTTAAAGAGGTATTTCTCTGGCAGTCCAGTGGCTAAGACTCTCAATGCTCGGGGCCTGGGTTCAGTCCCTGGTAGGGAACTAGAGCCTGCATGCTACAGCTGATTCCACGTCTTGCCACAAAAATCAAAGATACCGTGGGCCCTAGCTAAGACCTGGCGAGCCAAATAAATAAATGAATAAGTATTTTTTAAAAATGTTTAAAGAGTTAAATGCAAGAAGAGATTTTACTAGTGTGATCTAATGAAAGCTAACGTTATTGAGATGTTCCCATATACTCATGCGTAAGTGCTGTTCATCTCCTTTCATCTTCACGACAGAAGATTGCTGTGACTTTATAGACGGGGAAACTGAAGCACACAAAAGTGAAGTCCAAGGCCACAAAGGCAGGACATGGTGGGGATGGATTTGCACTTAGGCAGCCTGGATTCAGAGTCCATACTTTTGAAATGAAATGAGTTAAACTGACTTGCAAGTGTCCACAGGACGGCAGGCTGTCAGATGTCCCCCTGGGGCCAGGACAGAAAGAAAAGCCACCTCTCTCCTCCAGGGGGTCAAAGCTGAAGAGAAGTTTCTGAGGAGAACACTGATTTCAGCAGCAGAGGTGTTTCTACCCAGCCTTGACCCTGGGGAAGGCAGGAGGTGGCCGACCTTATCCTAGGCATGAGCAGACCATCCTATGGAGTAGGATTTGGTGGGGAGGGTGAGACCTTCAAAGCTCAGAACAAGTCAGAGTGGTAGGTTAAAACTTCTCTGCTCAGCCAAAGGCACTGGGTGATCTTGCAGAAATTTCTTTCCTTTTCTGAGCTCATTTATGGAACAACCATCCTAATCGGGCAAATAGGAAAAATGTTTTATAAAAGAATGTGATATTGAAGTGTGTGTTCTTTTAATTCTTAACTTTTTTTTTAGTTCTATGAAGAAGCCTATGTAAATTTAAACCCAATTTTAACTTTTATGGGCCCTTCTTCTTCCTCGGAAGAAGGCAATTTGCTTTGATTGGTTAAATACTTATAATGCTAAAGGAAAAGGACTAGATCACCCTCCCCACTAAGCTCCTGAATATCTCAGCTCCTCTGAGAACACACACCCATTCCCAACCTGGAGACTGAAAAATCAGCATAAAAAAAGACTGGAATCTTATTAAGATTCAGAAGTACAACCATAAGTAGCTGTTTAAAAAGATCTATGTAACCCCATTTTCTATGCTGAAAGAAATTTCTCTACAAAGATAGTAAGATAGGATGCAAAGAAAAAAAAAAAAACCACCAACCCTGCAAAACGATTTCTGTACCCATAACGGGTGTGCCTTTCTTTACCCAAAAGCATTCTTCAAAAACTGTGTAAATCAGATCCTGTTTTTAACGCCTTAAGGGAGCTATTTAGAAGGAGCCCTGCAGTGACTCCTTTGGTAAAGCAAATAATCCTTTTGTAATGGGAATAATTTCTCCCAATGTATCTTTTTTTTTTTTTCTTAAATCCCATTTTCATATATCTGCTTTTCTTCAGAGGGAGCTATACCTATCTAAATACAGCTGTATTTGCATATTGATTTTAACAGCAACCCTCTCAAGGGACATTTAACCCTGAGGTTCCTTGTTAGTGCTCTGCTAAGGTGTTAGTCCTCCACTGTTCATATTTTTAAGAATCCTTATAGTCAACCCAGAGATTTCCAAGCGGGACTAACAAACAGATATTAAATATATTACTCCCCCTGCAGCCTTGTCCCCTGAGCCGCCCTGCACACATCCCACACAGAAGGCTCAGCAGACAGCGCAGATTCTCGGAGTTCTAGTGGCAGGAAGCCTGGCCGTCTGTTTTCCTTCTCCAGGTTGCTCTCCCTAAGGTGGAAGGACAGGGATCTGAGTCACCGGGGACCCAGAGGGGAAGAGGGTCCCTCTGACAAGTTCTGACGACAACCCTGGGCAGGCAGAAGCTTAGGTTCCGTCTAACAAAGGGCCTGCCGGGCCCCTCCAGCCTGATGGGCTTGTGACTCACTCCTTCCTGGGAAGAGGCAAGCCCAGATGCTTCAGCAAACAAAATCCAATTAACAGATCACACCAAAAGGACCCCTTCTTCCCAGAAGAAGCTGTCACGACTGCACTAGACTGCATGAGGCAAAGAGCTTCTGAACCAGTGCGATGAGGTGGGTTTTAAGCTGGGCCTCCTTCAGAGGGGGTTTCCCTGGTGGCTTAGATGGTAAAGAAATCTGCCTGCAAGGCAGGAGACCTGAGTTTGATCCCTGGGTCAGGAAGATCCCCTGGAGAAAAGAATGGCAACCCACTCCAGTATTCTTGCCAAGAGAATTCCATGGACAGAGGAGTCTGGCTGGCTACAGTCCATGGGGTCATCATAAAGAGTCAGACATGACTGAAGGACTAACAATTTTTACCTTCACTTCCTTAAGAGGGGAGGCACAATCCCACCCTCGCCTTCATGATTTAACCTTCAGCAGTCTTCCTACCACGGAGACCAGGGCTCGGGGGCCTTGGTGGCCCCAGGAGGACACTCCACGTACAGCAGAGAGAGGGCCAGAGGCCACTCCCCAGGCTGACTGGTAGGGCTTCTTTCTTTCCTGTGCTCAGCTTTCCAGGCAGGGACACTGCTTCCTGCTTCAACAGGCCACGCGGGCTTTTCCGCTTACAGCATCCCAAAGAGGACACAAAAGATGGAAAAGCACACAGAGCGCAACTCCATCATCTCTGCCAGAAAGAGCAGCTCAGCTGAGTCCTCTTAATTCAAGGACGTGTCTGTTTCCTGTCATCCTGGTGGCTAAAGGGGAAGCTCAGGAGTGAAGCAGGCCTGAGGATCTTCAGACACATGGATCCTCACCCGCAGCCACAGTACTCCCTCTGCGCCCAGGGTGCCGCAGGCTGGAAGGTGTGGGGGTGAAGGGTGCATGTGTGGACAGATCTGGGCAGGGGCCAGCTCACCGGGGCTGCCTCTGCCTGCATCAGACCACCACTCCCAGGGCAAGCTCCGTCCTTGTGGGCACAGCCGGCGCACAGCATGGCAGGCTGCCCGGCTGTCTGGGAACAGGGCCACGGCCAAGACGTGTGTCTGGAGAAGAAAGCAGCTCTACCAAGCAGCCCCTTGGCCCGGGTATTCTTTGCACTGAGGACAGGGGCTGGAGGAAGCATAAGTGGCTTTGCACTTGGAACGGACGGCTTCTTCTCCACCTAAATTGATTTGTCACTTCCCTCTGAACACAGGAAGAGGGCAAAGATTCGTGAGGACAGTGCATCACGGCATCAAGAGGCTAGGCTGTGAAGGCCGACCTGCCTGTCCCGGAGGTAGAAGGATGTCAGAGCGAGACAGGGAGGCCTTGGTGGGCTGCACGCTGCTTCCAGAGATGGACTTCATTTCCTCAAGGCAACCAGACGGGAGGACATGCTCCCCTCGGCACTGACTCTGCCAAGCCCCGGTTCCGAGGACTCAGGGTCAGAACCTGTCCAGCAATGCAAGATTCTGGGATCTGGGACGACATTGCATTTTTTGCTGGGGCAATTTTCCCCTTTTCCTTCATCAGGGGCCAATCTACATGCTAATTTCATAACCTCTGTTGTAACCAGAGAACTGTACACTAGTAATTCACCACTGCTATCCAAACTAACTGGATAAATGACAAAAGGTCATTTTCTTAAAAAGAAAAATCCCGAAAGAGATGAAGTTACTGTTCAGTCGCTAAGTCATGTCTGACTCTCTGCAACCCGTGGACTGCAGCATGCCAGGCTTCCCTGAAGTCAGCTGTTCAAAATTAAATTGTTTACTCATTATTATTAATGAGTAAATACTATTTACGATTTTGACCACAACCAGCCACCATACACTGGTACACCGGTCTAAGTGACTGAACAGCAAGCTCCCTCGGGCCGAGGCCGACTGGGAAGAGACGGGGAACACAGGACAACATCTACTCCCATAGGCTTCCTCCCGCAGCAGGTTCCTCTCGGGGCAGCTGGCTTCAGATCACAAAGGGAAGCGCTCTTGTTTAACTTTGATCAGGCTCAGTATTCAAGGAAAATCGGAGGAAATCCTGAGAAAAGCGGCACACAGGGAACCAGAAATTCCCTTCTGTGCACCAGCGTGTATTTTTTATCTTGGATGACTTGTTTAACGTTTCCTCCTGCCTCAATCTCCCAATCTGGAAAATTAAGTCATTTCACCCATTTTGTAAAAGAAAAAAAGGCATTTTGGCAGTCCGCTTCTAGGCACAAAGAAAGGAGTCAGAAGCTGATGTGAACCCCAGAGAGCTGGCTTTGCGACACTGCTCCCGTTACACCGCTGCTGATGTCTTGTCACAAACACGCCTGACGTGTCCATGGTCTCCCTGTCTGACCAAGAACGCCTGAGACGAGACTGCCACTGCTGCTTCCACATTTCCTTCCCTATGCCACTCGCTCCCAAAGTGGGCCGAAGCCACCCAGAGTGGTCGATTCCAAATGTGGCACCTGCTGCTGCTTCTGACAACTAGGATGGAGAGGAAAGGATGCCAGTCCCCACGTTTGGAAGGGGCTTTGCAGATTCAGAGCAAATGCACGTTCATCCAATCCTGATGCTGACCTGGAAGGGGCAGTGGCCCCCACTCTCTGGATGAAAGAATGGATGCTCGGAGAAGTTCAACATCTGCAAGCAACACACCCAGGACTTGTACACACTTATCTCACTCCACATGCACATGCAGAGACACAAGAGATGTTTGCTTGATCCCTGGGTCTGAAGATCCCCTGGAGAAGGAAATGGCAACTCACTCCAGTATTCTTGCCTGGAGAATCCCATGGACAGAGGAGCCTAGTGGGCTATAGTCTGTGGGATCGCAGAGAGTCAGACAGGACTGAGCAACTAACACTTTCACGTTCTTTCATTTTTCCTCCAGCTCCACTGCTCATGTTCTAGGCTGCCCCAGGCCAAAGCCTGCTTCATGTTTAGCCCACTGAGGAGTCTTTCTCTTGTGCCATTTTGGTCAAGGTTAAATAAATCTGGTTTTCTTCAACGTGGATTGGAAATTGATAATGAGATGATTTGTAACAAATGATTAAATGGCCATCACTTGGGAAGCTCCTCCTTTTCCCCTTCCCACGTTTCAAAAGTTGAAAGGTGCTGGGTGAAGGTGGGAGCGATGTCACTTGCCTCCCAGCCCCACACCCCCTCACCCTCCAGCCACTCTGCAAACAGATGTCAGAGAGATCCCTCTGCCTACCACCCAGTTACTCTGAACGGATGATAACAGCCATTGGGGGGTTAAAAAGAGGCAGTGAACCCCCAGTTAATGAGGAGGAATTCAGCAGGCAGTGTAAGATAAATGGAGCTCTCTCTGCTTCTGCTGGAGTCAGCATGAACTGCGGCCCTGCGGCTTGTTTGTGGCAAATGGAGTGCGCGAAATATCAAAGGGCAGTGATCCAGAAGAAGACCGACTTTGACAAATTTTAAATTGGCCAGAAAGAAAACCAGCAAAAAAAGAAGGAAAAAAAAAAGGAAAAAAGAAAAAAAAGAGAGAGAAAAAATTATGCACTTCACGGTGTCCTGCAATTGTGTGTCCTTTGTACGGAATGAGGGGTTAAAAACTGCTGCAACGATTGCTGGATGCTGGGAGCAATTATGAGCATCTGAGCGAGATGCTTATCGGTGGCTGAAGCTTTTCGAGCTCTCTCTGTGTACAGTTGTGAGGAACTTGCACTTGAGCTGTAGTTACTTTAATTAAAGTGTATGGGGTTGGTCAGAAGTAATTATCCTGTTTGGAGAAGAAAGAAGGGGGAAAAAAAAAGCCACCTCAACAATTCTGGGTGGCAATAGATTTTAGAAACCTGGCCAATTTCTTGTTGTCTGTGTGCAGATCCTATAAAAGGATCAGGCTGTGCTGGGTAAGAGTTATTGGCAGTTGTTTCCTAACGGCAAACAATGGAACACGAACAGGGTTTATGGTAGCCCGAGTCGCTGTGTACAGCAAACACTCTGGAAAGCCCCATGGGCAGAGGAGCCTGGAGGGCTGCGTTCGTGGGGTTGCAGAGTCGGATGCGACTGAGCACAGACGCTCGCGTACAGCTCAGGGCTCCAGAGTGAGGGCAGGCACACCCAGCAACTTCTGTGTCTCTAGATGGGGAGGGGGTAAAGGGCTCACCAGCGGTACTTCACTAATTAAACCATTACTTGGAACATAAAGAGCTAGCATCTCTTGTTTTACGTTTCACTACCTTTTAAAGACAATCTTCTGTTCCTTTAGAAAAAAACAAAATCAAACCAAACCAACAAACAAAAGATGATCTTTTACTAACATAGCAAAGGTCTCAGTGGGAGACCTGGGCAGAAAATGAGTGTTTTAAGAGACTTGGAAACTCTTTCAGGCTCTGGACTCAACACAGGGCTCCCACGGTTTAGTTCAAAGTTCAAATTGCACGAGCCTTCCAAAAGCCCTGGAAACAAGTGAGCAACCCAGTAAAGGCTGGACGCACGGAGCACAGATGCTCCTGGGCACTGCTGCCTGGCCTCTGCTGTGCATGCGCAGTGCGCGTGCTCTGCTTCCACTTCTCCAGCTCGGGATGGCCCTAGCATGCCGCTGGGCAAGGGCTGTGGCTTTCCCGTCCCATGACACAGACTCTTACATCCCTCAGCAATGAGGCGGGCTCGTCCAAAGAGACGAGCAGGCACAGGATACTTAGGCTGACCATGCTTTCCGCCTGGCCAGCCTGCCCCCAATGGCAGTATCCCGCTAACCACTCTGGACAAGGACATCCACAAGCCTAGAAAGATGGGCTGCTTGAACTGTAAGGAAATATCAGAGGGAAAATCGGGTGACTTTTGGCTTTTTAGGGCCCACTTCTCCTCCTATTACACATGCTGTTTCATTCTACCAAGGTTCTTACCATAGAGAGGACAGTAAATAAAGATTATCATGAATTTGATCAAATGCTTCAGTACCTCTTCCCCTAGCCTACGAATGCACTCATTACAAATCAGCTGAATGGCTCATTGACTTGCAGGAGGACATGCAGACATACCTAGTCGCTCAGCCAAGTGGATGTACACTGGGTCCACCCGACGCATGGTTTTCACCAGATCCTTTCGGCGGAATTTGATTTCTACTGTCCCTTCCGGCTCCAGAACAGATCCCCTGGATCAGAGAGAAAAGATGGGAGACAGAACAGAAATAGAGGCACTTTAATGAAAGGAGGCAACAGAGAGGCCGGTTACAGCCTGTGGGCCAGGAAATAGCTTCGCTATGGTTCTGCCCACCTTGGTTCACAGAGGTAACCCCGGGGAGAGGGGCAGGCCCCAGAGAGTCTAAGCGGGCTGCCAGAGAGGCCTGGCAGAAAGCAAATAAAATCATTCTCATTATGACATCAGTCTACTTCCATCTCAAAGGGAGAAGATACAGGTTCCACCATCTACAGCTGAGAAGAGTAAAAGAAGTCACACTTTCCAGAAAAAGAAAAGAAAACGGTTGATGTAGGTCCAGTGACAGTTGAACAATCTCCATCAGGCGTGCTGTGCAGTGAGGGGAGTGGGGGCCGACCAGTCCATGCGCGCACGGCCGCCTGCTGTTTGCACCCGGGCTCATGGGGCCAGGTCAAGCGGTCAGCCTGCCGCCATGGAAATGACAGGGTGAGGGGCTTCGAGGTCACTTCTAGTACATACGTTCTATTACCCCAGTTCACCTTAAACATCTTTAAGAAAACCTTCTACACATTAAAAAAAATTATATACATATGTATATTATTTTACATTTATATACTTTTTTCAGTGTAGAAGGTTTTATTAAAAAAAATATATATATATATATACACACACACACACACACACACACATAGTGACTTCCTAGGTGCACTTATGGTAAAGAATCTGCCAATGCAGCAATGCAAGAGACGTGGGTTCAATCCCTGGGTGGGGAACATCCCCTGGAGTAGGAAGTGGCAACCCACGCCACTATCCTTGCCTGGAAAATTCCATGTTCAGAGGAGCCTGGAAGGCTACAGTCCATGGGGCCGCAAAAAGTCGGACACAACTGAGCAACTAACACATTCACTGGTTGATATGTGTATGTGTGTATATATATATAATCTGATATCAGATCAGAGGCTAAGCTGGGACTTAAAAGTCAGTCCTTAAGTAGAGAACGTTAGCACAGCGATTTGACAATAAAACCACTGGGTTCTCTTAAGCAGCTTTTGAAGAAAGAGGCTGAAATTTTGGGGAAAGGGGAGGCATAGGTGCTCTAACAAAATGACTGGATATAGGGACTGACGTGGAAAATGTCAGGAAATATGACGTAAGATTTATGAAAGGGCTGAAAACAGATCATGAAAGGAAGTTGGATTTGGTCCGTTTTGTTTCAGGCGCCAATGCCTAATGGAAGCTTGGGATTGTCATTGCAGTTCTCTGCGAGCTGCGAACACTGCTCTCCAAGCCTCGAGGGAGGCACTGGCCCTGGGGGAGAAGCTTGGGTTGGAACCAAAGAACGTGGGTGCCACAAAGCACCTCGATGCTCGATGGCCATCCAGCTCGTCCCACAGACAAGGGGAAGCAGCTCAGGGAGAGTGAGGACTGCTCCCCTCTAGCCTGCGGCAGGGTCTGGTGAAGACTTCAGGACTCCAGACTAACAGCTCAGTCCTTCTGCCCCATCTCGCTGTAAGCTACCTCTGCCACACACCTAAAAAAGAGATAGTGAGGGACTTCCTTGGCGGTCCGGTGGTGGAGATTTCGCCTTCCAACCCAGGGAGTGTGGGCTTGATTCCTAGTGGGGGAGCTAGGATTCCACACGCCTCATGGCCAAAACACCAAAACATGAAATAGAAGCAATACTGTCACAAATCCAAAGGAGACTTTAAAAATGGTCCATATTAAGAAAAGAAAAAAAAAATTAAAAAAAAAAAAAAAAGATACACTGAATAGGTCAATCTGAACAACCAATAGGAGACAGTCTCTCAAGTTGGGCGTCCCGGATGGAGAATTTCAGGGTAAAAGAATCGAGGGTTGGGGATTACACTGGGAAAGTCTGACTCCAGCCTAGCTCCCTTCTCGTGCTGGCGGATGCTACCTAGAAAGCCTAGCTTTGTGACCCTGGAGCCCTCTGGGGACAGTCTGAGTCAGATAAAGTCCCCTTGGTTAGACAGGCTCTCCCGGAGGACACCCAACAGTGAGAGGCTCCCCAGGGGCAGCGAGAGGAAGCAAGGAAGGAGCGCTACCTGCTCTCTCGGTCCGCGTACATCTCCATGTGCCGCGGGTTGATGGTGGGGTCAATCACCACCCAGGAGCCACCTCGGAGCTCGGCCTGAGGAGGATGTAGACCATCACGGGCTGCGAGCACTCCCGTAAGCCATCCACGATGTAAGCGCCGAACTTCAGCACTTGGTCGTACATATCTGGGGAGAAAGACAGATCAGAGGCCATGAAGCGGTGCTTCCAAACACTGTCCCCATCACGGTACACAGAGAAATAAGGCTGCTCGTGGCCAGAGGTGACAGGTCTAGGGGTGCAGCCACCCCAGGTCCTAGAGACTAAAGTGGCTGGTGTTCCCAGCTGTGTCCTGTTTAAGACCCCAGGCGACCTTCAAAAGCACGCCAGCTGTGTGCCCTGTCTGGGTGTCCCTGGTGGTCTAGTGGTTAAGAATCTGCCTGCCCATGCAGGGGACACAGGTTCGACCCCTGGTCCAGGAAGATCCCACATGCCGCAGGGCAACTATGCCCGTGTGCCACAACTGCTAAGCCTGTGCTCCACAACAAAAGAAGTCACTGCAACAAGATGCCCACGCACTGCAACGAAGAGGAGCCCCTGCTTGCTGCAGCTAGAGAAAGCCTGCACTGTAACGGAGACCCAGCACAGCCAAAACTAAAATAAATACATCTTAAAAAAAAAAAAGTGCACTGTCTTTCATGAGATACAGGGTGCAGACCCTGTGGACTGCGTCTCCATTCTACATCGTCCCTGAATTTCTGTACTCAGGCTTCACCACATTAATTCACACTCGCTCTACCAGTGCTGAGTATTTTTCATGTCAATATGTGATCTCTCTCACTACATTAAGTTTTCTGAAGGAACTATTCAAGCTCTTTTCAATTCTTCTCCTGATACTTAGCATATGATAAGCCCTCCGAAAGCACAGCTAATGAAAGTGGATCCTTCAAACATTTTATCTCCAAAAGCCGCATCTTCCATCTTCGCATCCCCAGGGCCCTGGCCGGTGCCTGGAACACAGCGCTCAGTAAGTGTCGGCTGAATAGCTGAATTACTATGCATGCTTTGTAAAACACACAGTGAGAAAGAAAAAATTAATTCTGATTATCAGCTGCATTTTTATCAGGTATCAATGAGAGAAAAAATTTTAAATGCGTACGTATTTATTGGAAATATCACACAACCACAGGAAAAGAGGAACCACCTCTTTATTCTGCAAAAGAGCATGCTCTGTAACACCCCTCCGTGCCCCCTCCCCCCCAGTCAAGGCCAGAAGTGGCCTGAAGAAAACGGACCCCTGGTGTGAAAATAGAGTCAGTCCTCGGAAAGTGGGATCAGTTATTTATTTCCCAATAATTTATGGCTTTTCCCCATTTCCTAGCTCACTGAAGTCTAAACACTGCTAAAGTTTTAGGTTTAAGATTCCAGATGTTTAATGAGTATTTCAGTGGAACCACAATGGATCCTTTGAAACACCAAATAGCAGGTTCAACTGAGTTCAAACTTTCCTATCAAACAGAGGATCTCAATTTGGAATAAATCAATCTGGAAAGCCAAAGCAAAGAAGGATTTTTTCAGGAACTTAAGAGCAGACCAAAGAGAAATTGCTTTCATTGTAGTTACTGGCAAATTAAACTGCTACCTTCCCCAAAGTAAAAACGGCCCTCTCTCTCTATGAATCATCAGTAAGCACAAGGGAACTGTGGAACAAAGTATGCCTCTCTCCACTGCTCCAACCTGGCTGGCTGGTCTGTGAAGGAATACCCCAATTCAGAAGTTGCCCCAGGAAAAACTCTATGTGGAATGTGAATGGTCATACACGCTGTATATATGATCAGAACAAAGACATTTATTCCTTTGGGAGGAAAGCAAAGATCCAAAAAATTTACTGCTAATTACACAACTGTTGTATGAAGAGCAGGGAATAAAGGACTTTAAGCGCTTTACGCTAATTCTGTGGTTATGAAAATAATTGCTCAGTTCAAATTATTTTAACTAAATTAATTCTTTAGTGGATATTTCAACCAGAGCTACATAATAAAATAATTGTGTAATTAGCAGTACATTTTTCAGTGCTGCCAAGAGTATAGTCTCAGAAACTAACAGAAAGGAGTGGCCCTCAGTGGTATCACGCGTGGAGAAGAAATGGAAGTGGAGATGAAATGACAAAGTGGAACAACAGGAAATGGCACAAAACAGTCGTTCCATGTGAGAGACAAAAAGTAAGTTAAGAGGTAAATGACTGTGTTTCCAGCCTCTTCACTTACTTCTATTGGGTTTGGGTTTTTTAAGTCTTCACTGAATTTGGTACAACATCGCTTCTGTTGTTTATGTTCTGGTTTTTGGCCTGTGAGGCATATGGGGTCTTAGTTCCATGAACATGGATCAAACCTGCAACCTTTTGCATGGGAAAGCAAACTATTAATCACTGGCTCACCAGAGAAGTTGGCTCCGTTAAAGACATGTCTACATCAAAATCCAGCTCTGTACTATGAACAGACCCAGCTCCCAAAAAATGAGCTTTATTCAAAATGTACTTCCATGTATAATTTAAAAAACCTTGATTTTGTGCATAAGCAAATTGTTTGGGATAAAGCTGAGTATGTGTGCATTTTATTTTTGTGAAATGGACTTTGGTCCCTTTTTTTATCTTCACAGCTAGCTTACTGTATACCAGGGAGTTTGACTGCATATACATACATGTATGAATCAATCATCAGAAAACTCTTCTTCTTGTACCCAAGTGACAGGTGAATAAACCGAGGCTTAAGGAAGTAAGAGGCAGAGGTGAGACTCTGAACCCAGATCTTGCTGGCTCTTATAAGTCCACATTCTACTACTACATTCTTTTTTTTTTTTTTTAAGATTTTTTGATGTGGACTATTTTTTGAGTCTTTAATGAATGGGTTGTAATATTGCTTCTATTTTGTGTTTTGGTTTTTTGGCCACGAGGCATGTAGGATCTTAGCTGCCCATCCAGGGATGGAACCCACACTGCCTGCCTTGGGAGACGAAGTCTCAACCACTGGACCACCGGGGAGGCCCCTTTGCTGCTACATTCTTAGCCCATCACTGTTAATTCGAGAAAAGAGTGTGAGACCAAAATAATCTGCTGTCCTGCAACTGATGCAACAGCTGAGTCAAATGAAAGCCTCAAGAGAGACTTGAATAATGAGTATTTCTGAATTTTGCCTGGACTTTTGAGTATGTTCAGAGATAGCAGAACTTGTACTAGCAGCTTTGTGCAGGGCTTGGATCTGACTGCCAAACAATTATCTTCAGGCCTTCAAGACTGTGAGCAGAAAAGCAGCATCAGGCTTCACTGAACCTGACAAATTCGGGACGGAAAACAATGCCCCCATCTAACCTGGGCCATCAACAGCCCCCCTCACCCCCCTACCCCCGCCAATCCAAAACATGCAGAAAGCAACAAAGGCTGTTAGAATATCATAAACACATGCACAAACTCTACATACAACATGCTTGTACTGGGTCCCAGCTGCCCCAAACCAGACATTTCTGCAAGGCAGGGTGAAGCGCTTAGCAGCAATCTGAATCACATGTTTGAAATCCCTTCATATTTCAGAGACAGAGCAAAAGCACAGCCAGAAGCAGCAGGAGAAGGGGGATCCCCAAGGGCTTCGGCTAGACATCAGTCTGGGGAACTGTAAAGCGACGCATGTGCTGACTGTCAATTCTCGGAGCTGAGAAACCAACGGGAGTGGAAAATACTGATAGGTTCGTCCTCGGAGAGGCGGGAGCCTGCAGATTTCTAAGTGTTCTGAGCAAAACCCATCTGCGTCAATGGTGATCACGCAGCCTTCCCAGGGTGTTCCTGGCACCCCAGCACCAACCCTGCCTGGGGCCTTCATTATTACCCAACACGGAGACTCCTCGGCGGCCACATACACCAAACAAGGGAGGAGGGAGGTAGGGTGTTTCTGCAGCACCCCACTCTCTCAAAACTGAGACAGATCTCATTGGCTTGGGGTGAGATTATCTTAGGAGCTGAAGGTAAATGTCAGGCGTACACGGGCCACAGACACATCAAGTCTCTTATGAGTTCATTATGGCCGGCTGACGCGGTATTTCAACATCCAAGTAATCACAGACTTTAAAATAGACTTTCATTCCAGTTAAAGTTTTCAATAAATGTGTTTTTTTTATTGTTATTTATAACCTGTCCTGGGAAAAATAATAAGTATAACATGAAAAGCCAACTGAGAGTGACCCTGTAGCACCAGCAGTGAGGCAGCTTAATATCACTGGGATTTGCATCCTATCAAGCTATTCATGCTGAGGCTGGGACCCTGGTGCTAATTTCTAGTAAATTTCACGCTTGATGTCTCCCTGTTGTGGGTCATTGCCGGTTCGTCTAAATAAACTGCTTCCAAATGGCTCTTCCATCTAAATATTCAGCCAGTTTTTATAATTTAATTTTGCATTATGCTGAATAGCCTTCCGGCCAGATAGAGCTCATTGGGAGAAAAAGCACCAATACCATCTTGACATGCTTTTATTTATTTATTTATATTTTTACTGCTCGAATTAGACCTCCTAGGCTGACTAGTAAAGAGTTTTTTTTTCCCCCCTCCACTAATGTCAATTTTCAGCATAGCAAGAGCTGTCTCTAATCTTTTCCTACTCATTACACACAATTTTGGAGTCATTTTACCCACAGTGCAGTCGGCTCCTGGCTGTGTGTTTGTGTGCACTCAGGGATGGCATAATTGTTTATTTTCCCTCCCTGCATAATCCCCAGCCAGTATTGAAACCCAAACTGCAAACATCTCCCCAAGGGATATGGAATGACTCTCAGCTTTGGTCCCTTTACATGAGATAATATGTAGGAAACATCCTGACCTGTATGTAAATATGAGGGGGGGAGGCTGTTCCTCCCCTCCCACTTCCACACTGTTCTCTATCTTCCCCAAAGCTTATTTGTCTTAAGCGATGTGTAAATGAATGCAGCAGCACCACAAATTCAGAAAACACAGCTGATCTTGTTCCATATCAGGCTAATGATTCATTTTTGATTAGGGATGGGGTGGGGATGGGGAGTTACTATTTAATAGGTATAGACTTTTATGTCAGGGATGATGAAGAAGTTTGGGGTATAGAGAAGAGTGATGGTTACACAACATTGTGAGTGTATTTAATGCTGACAAATTATACATTTACAAATGGTTAATATGACAAACATTATGTTACGTATTTTTACAATAAAAAAACCGTAACTCATTTTCTGAGTTCTTGCAGGTTCTTGTCACAAGCATCCCAAAGGAGAGGGGAGGTAGGTGGACAATTATACTTTCTCCGGAACCCCAAGTATTCTATTCTTGGGATAGCATAGTAGGTCTTGTTCTTGCTCGTGGCTCTAAACTGTGCTGCAGGAAGTAAAATGGATCTGTGTTCTCATTTTTCAGCTAAACGATCTTGGGAAATTTACTTAACCTAAAGTCTCAATTTATGTAAATTGTGGATAATAATATAACTCACCTCTTAGAGGGGCTTGTTGTGACGATTATGTAAGATAATGCATGTAAAACGGTGAGTGCGGTTTCTGGTGAAAAGAGCTCAATGAATCTTAATTGTTGTTGCTCTTATGGTTACAGGGCGAGCAGCCAATCTGGGGCAGAGCCAAATGTGCAGCAGAATTAAGCTTCCCCTACAAGCGGCACATCACAAACTTCTGAGCCCTAAATTTGTTAGGACAAAGTAGCCAGGCTGACTTACTCCTAAGTAAAGTCAGGATGAGTGAATTTTCATGGTTTCCTAGAAAAGAGGTAGCTAAGGAGGAATAGCATCTGCATTCTCTTCCAAGTGTTAAAGTTTTTATTTTTTTTGCTCAGTTGTGTCCAACTCTTTGTGACCCCATGGACTGAAGCCTGCCAGGGTCCTTTGTCCATGGGATTTTCCAGGCTAGAATACTGGAATGGGTTGCCATTTCCCAATCCAGGGGATCTTCCCGACCCAGGGGTCAAACCTGTCTTTTGTGTCTCCTGCATTGGTAGACGGGTTCTTTACCACTAGTGCCACCTGGGCAGCGCCTTTTAATGTAAATCTTACAGGCAAGGGATCTGGGATCAAAGGAAGTCTGATGAATTTCAAACATACATACAGGAAAGGGATTTCGGAGACTTCCCTGGCAGTCCAATGGCTAAGACCCTGTGCTTCCAAAGCAGGGGGCACGGATTTGATCCCTGGTCAGGGGACTGAGATCCCACATGCCATGGGCATGGCCACAGAAATAAAAACAAACAAAAAAATAAACGAAAGGGATTTCAGCTACCGACCCCCCCATATAGCGTCATTCTCCTTTGAACATTGTGATGTTTTGTTTATACACCATGGGTTTAACTTTCTGCACAGGGCATTTTTCTGGACTCCTGCAGGCGATGTCTTTCCTGACTTATTTTTGTTTTCTCTGAAGTAGCATAGCTCCCTGCACATAGGAACTCAATAAAAATGTGTAGGATTGACTTGTTTAACCTAGACTCTCAGTATCTCATGGTAGTTCCACTGATTTATTATCTTGGTCAAAAAATAATTCACCTTGAATAGGAACATATACAAACACTAATTTGCATGTATAGGCCTAGTCTCCCCAAAGAAAGTGCAAGATGGGGTAGTTCTCCAGTAAATGTGGACAAAGGGGGCCTGTTGAACTAAAATAAAACAAAACAAAAAAACCCCATAAAAATCGCCTGGCTGTCTACATTTGGGTAGGGAGGCTGGCCATCAGTGCAGAGGTTTTCCTGGCCGAGGAAGGGAAAGGTGTTGGCAAAAGGCTCTCACTCCCTTCACACACAGCTGATGATCTGAAAGAGGATAACTTTTCCATGCTTTTCTTTCCTCAAAGGCAAGAGATGCTCCTGCCTCAAGCGACTCTAGGCGCTTTGAGTTCGTTCTCTCACATATTCTCTGCCTTCCTTCGGATCATGCTATTCACTTCACAGGATCGACTCTCCCTCCCTCTCCTCCCCTAATCCACTCTCGAGCTCCCCCTGAGTCAGTCCTCTCTGGCTTCCACACAGCCGTGAACCTCTGGCCACTGGAGAGAAAGCTTTGCAACGCTGGGAGGGAGAGTGCGTTTGCCAGAACCACCCACGGTGGCTCCGCACACAGAGAAGTCTCGGTAATGGCAGTTTGGGCACAAAGCAGGGCCTTCCTAATCACGGTCTAATGCGCTGGAGCCACAGGCCCGGGGCTGCTGTCAGATCATCATAAAACACAGCACAGATTGCCACCGACAACACCTCTGGTATTGGATTTGTTCATTTTCTCCTGATGAGGGCTAATTTCAGTATCTATCTTAGTCGGGGTAGAGCACTAAAGAGTAACACCAGTGAAGAGAATGGCCACAAGAGAAGCATAGGGACTTCGCACGACTCAGGACCATCAGAAAGTCCACTGCTCACTAAACTTCCAATGGCGATCCACCTAGATAACCCTAGTAGAAGGTTCTGAAACTTTGTATGGAGCAGTTAAAAATGAATTTTCCCATTCCAGTTACAACTCGGAAGGTATCTCAGAGTGTAACCCCCCGAGGAGAAGGCAATGGCACCCCACTCCAGTACTCTTGCCTGAAAAATTCCATGGACAGAGGAGCTTGGTAGGCTACAGTCCATTAGGTCGCGAAGAGTCAGACACGACTGAGCAAATTCACTTTTACTTTTCACTTTCATGCACTGGAGAAGGAAATGGCAACCCACGCCAGTGTTCTTGCCTGGAGAATCCCAGGGACGGGGAAGCCTGGTGGACTGCTGTCTATGGGGTCACACAGAGTCAGACACGACTGAAGCGACTTAGCAGCAGCAGCAACCCCCCAAAGCCTAGGGTGATGTGCTCAGGACACCCAGAGGCTCTGTGTGATATGAACACTCACTCCCCACCCTCTGCTTCAGGGTTCAGGGGCATTGGTCCCACCCCTCCAGCCCAGGGCCGGACCAGTCACCTTTCATTCCACCGGAGAAGCCTCTCCAGTTGGCGAAGACCATCAGAGGCAGCCCTTCACGGTTGAAGTCCTTGATGGCCTGATACGTCTTAAACGCGGAGTCTGGGAACCAAACCTGGCCAGCCTGCTGGATAATCTGTTGGGAAAAGCCAAAGAGAAAGACACAAATAATGACACAGCTTGGAGGGGGAATCTCTTCAAGAGGGCGAGGTTTTACTGTTAAAAACTGAAAAAAAAAAAAAAAATTAAACCAAAGTTGTTCATCAAGATCAGCATCCTTGAAATAAAAAAGAAAGGATCCTGGCTCTTGGACTTTGTTGAATAGCCTCTTTTTCAGCCTTGATTCCACCACTCGCCCCTCCTTAGCCCCAAGGGGGGAACCTTACTTCTTCCAAGGGAAGGATGGGACCTGAGGCATTCTCGATCAACACTTCCCAGGGCCACCTGAGATGACCTGACTACACAACTCCAGTAAGCCCCCTGGTCAGTCTCCACATGCAGCCACTTCTGTGCCTGGCACAGCTTCCCTCCTCTGCTTAGTCAGCGGCACGCAGGGGCCCCCACTGCATAACCTCTTCTTGTCCCTCCCTCGACCCCTAGTCAGGCTGTGAAAACCTAATCCAGACTGCGGCATTCACGTCTGGTGTTGAGGGCAGGCGTCCTTATCAATTCCAGAAGCAGCTCTGCCACGCGTGTGCTCGGAGAACCCGGGACCAGTGAGCCCGCAACATCATCTCAGCTGTCTTCCTGCAAGACCACGTTCTCCACAAAAGGAGACTGTTTTTTCTAGCATCTGGAAAACCACTGTAAAGACCTAAGAATTTAGCTTGCAGTGCATTCCGAGTCATCTTAAAAGTAAGCACCTGATGGTCTAGACTCATTCAAGGCTGCTGACTGTCTCGCCTCTAAAGTTGGTGGTTCGCAAAGCTCCCAGGACATCCACGGCTCTGCAGCGGGGAAAACAGAGCCCCAAGCACGGGCACTCAGGCCACTAGAGGTGACCTACCTTGGCTTCAGAATCCAGGTTCGCAGGATCAGCCGGGATACTGAGCTCCACTGTTCGGGTTTCTACGGCAACTACTCCCACGGGTATTCCTCCTAGCCTGATGAAAGAACGAGCCGTGTGAGGGCCTGGTGGACGTCATTGTTACAGCTAGTCATTTATTTTCCAATCCTACATCAACACCTTGGTGGAGGGGAAGTGGACACAAATATAGAGGCAGGGGGAAATCGGACTCTTCCTGGGGTAAAATATTACTTCACAGATTTGGTAAATATGGTAAATTGGAAGGAAAGTACCCTCAGAGTCACTCCTATTCCCCAGCACAGGATAAATTTAAACCAAGATTGTACCAGGGAAGCCTCTGCATTGAGACTCAACAGCCTAGTACGTGTATGAGACCTTGTGCACACGGGCATGTGTGCACACACGTGCACACACACACACACATTCAATCATTGTAATAGGTGAAACTGCTCCATTCACAGCAGGTCTTTGGTAAAGATGGAGGAGAATGGTTGGATAGGTGGTGGTACCCTGAAACTTCACTGTAACAGAGTTGTCGTCATCTATGGACTACTAATAATGGGGTTCCAGGTAAGACGTGACGGGAGAGTAGGTCTCACCGTGGGGCATATGGATGGGGAGTTTGCAGGCGTGTTGTAGGATGATGAAAGACATACACCAAGGGTCGGGAGGTGGATAAACAAGCCCTCAACTTCCTCTTCCACTGGAAAAGAGCAAGGGGCCAGGGATAACCTTCAGAAGTAACCTTGGTGGAACAGGTGATCTATATTGGAAGGATATATTTAATCTCCATGCTCTGTTAATTAAAAAAAAAGTTCCTCAGGGGCTCAAAGCCTCTGCATCTGTACTTCATGACACCTTCCCACACATGGTCCTCATAAAGATTTCCTAGTAAAAATCAGGAAGGCAGACAGAAAGTGGGTGAGTGCGAGCAAGTCTGCAAGGTACAGGGTGAGTCCTCACTCAGGAAAAAGTGATTCAATCTTCACCTTCTGAGCTGCATTCCTTGGGGCTGGGGCTGGAGCGGGTTACAGTCTCTCATTCCCCACAGCATCTCCATAACAAACTTTTCCGTGGAGGATGGCCTTTGGTTGTCACACTGGCTATTGGAGATGGATTCCTGTCATCACAAGAGGCCTGACAGGGGCCAGAGTGGGGACCACCCACCCCCTTGTCACTTGCCTGCACTGAATCAGAACCAAAAGCCCTCTAGACAACCAGACAACGAGCGGCAGGTACACAGGAGGGTTCAGAAATATTTCTGTTCACAATGATTAACAATCCAACTGGAAACTTGTAATTGCAAAAGCCACCCTAAATCGGTAACTTATAACTTATATATAGGGCCCATGTGACCTAATAAAGAACATCTTTATCCGAGTATTACAGTTATTTATTGAACTTGAAAACAGCTCAGAACAACTTCTGTTTTCTATTATACTTCATATAAATTTTATCAGGCTAGCACATGAAGATGCTACATCTTGTTTTATAGTGTGTCCCTGGACAAGGTGCCATGGAATAATAAAAGACAATTTACAGCCAATAGCACACATATTCCAAACATACATACCAAAGATGAGTTTTGGCAGCACTTACAGTAACAATCCCAGAAGAATACATTTATATTTATTTCTCGAAATGCCATTGCTTTAGAAAGAAGCTGGCTCCATTTGTGTTTTATATACTTGTGAGCATGCGTATGTGGTTAGGAGTGAGAAGCCCAGAACTCATCAGATGGAAAGAAAGAGAGTCAGTGTGAGTGTTGCAATAAACAATGGCAGAGCTAACCGAAGCCAAGCTTGACTGATCTTGCTTGTGGAACAAGCCCTCTTCCCATCATAAGTGGAAAGCATTATTCTCTTATTTCCCATGGGAGAACCTTAAAGACATTAACAAAGGTTTGGTTTATCTGAGGCTTAAAATCAGGTATGTTTTTTATGGATGGGAAAACTGAAGTAGAGTATAGTTGAGAGATGCTTTCTCAAAAAGTTGGTCCCAGTGTCCTTCAAAGACTCCCTATAACAAACCAATAGGTTCCAAGTAGGGGGGCTCTCTCCCCAGTGGGACTTCTCTAGACACAAAGAATAATCCTTCTTGGGACTTGGAAGCCCGTGGTGAGGCAGAAGCCTGGGATGCCAGGGAAAAGATGGGAGCTAGTGCCAGGGAACTGTGGCTGGGGCCAACTCCAGGCTGATTCTTGTTCAGACCCACAGGGAAAGAGCCCGTCTGTGGGATTTGCCATCTGACGGCTCCTTGTCACTGGCAGCACGAGGTCTGCGCACCGGCTGGGCGGAGACAACCACAAAGCCTAGAATTATTTTCGAGGCTGGAATCTAAATCTCCCCCCGACGTGGCATGCTGAGAATCTGGAGCAGGTGCCACTTTTCACCAAGATAAGGGAAACTGATTGCCCCCGAGAGGCAGGTGAGCTCCAGATGTGGGTCCCCAGGGTGGCGTGTCTCCGCGGCGCGGGGCCAGATTAAGATCAGCCTTGGCAGGTGCTCGTTACGGCGAGCGGCGCAGATTATTCTGTGCAGGGCTCGCTGTTGAGTGAAGCGCTTCTCAGAGTGGGTATTAAAATTTAATAGAAACTTCGATTTCCCACTTGAAAAATAGAGGTATTCCTGCAAACTATTCCAGCTTATTTTACTCCTGTTTCAGGTCAACTCCTTTTTTTTTTTGTAATTCAAATCTGATGATAAGCCAGTCTAGTGCATTTGTTACTAGAATAATCTCGATGCCCTGAAGGAACTTCTTCCAGTTACACCGATCTTTCAGGGGGGTCACATAGAGAAGTAGATGAGTCTGATTCACTGGGAACCTACTCTTAAAAGAAAATGTTCTTTGAAGGTCGTGGTGGGGGGTGTTGCTGGTGAGCTATGGCTATTGTGGTTGGGCTTTACGGCCCCCAGAGAGCTTTGCTTTTGGCATTATGAAAAGGAAATGTTGTCAAAACCAGACTTCAGGTTAAATGCGTCACTGGAGTTACATGCTGAATGACCACTGGGAACCAGGGCTCCAGTCAGGCTGCCTCGGGCATGACTCTAGCCCAGTACTGTTAGAAAATTTAGCCGGTGACAGCATCACTGGTAAAACCCATACAGCCCTTTGTTATTGTTGCTGTTCAGTCACTAACTCCTATCCAGCGTTCTGCAACCCCATGGACTGTAGCTCACCAGGCTCCTCGGCCCTTCACTACCTTCTGGAGTGTGCTCAAATTCATGTCCACCGAGTCGGTGATGCTATCTAACCACCTCATTTTGTTGCTTCCAAAACAAAAGAGGTCTTACCTGGCTCTGCCAACCACCACAGTCTGTGCCCACGGTTGCATGATCTCTGAGAAAGAGCCGTAGTCAAAAAATCCACTCAACCACTGACCTTTTGGGCTACAGAAGGGAAAGCAAGGAAACAGAAAATAAAGATGAGCAGTTCACTCAAAATACACCAGAACTGGCAAGTGGAAGGTTGGCTCTGAGGGGTTATTTGGGGGAGTCTGTTGTTGTTTTTAAACATATTACAGTAGATGGAAACATTAGGCAGCTCAATTTTCATCTGCCTTCAGACCTCATCTCCTATTTCATTTGCTAGTCTGAATAAAAAGAATCATTTATCAGCAAAAGCATCATTTATTGTTAAACGATGGGGTTCGGCTAGCAGAGTTTGCGTGCTTTTAAATAAATAACCTGGCTTCTTTCACAAAACACCACAAACATTTGTCAAAAGGCAGCTGAGTCATTAAAGATGTTTTCAAAATGTCTATTTCTACTTTAAAACTTAGCTTACAATTTTGTTTGATTCCACTGATTTCTTTTTGTTTGCTGGTGTTATATCATTATAGCACAAACTGTATTCATGTAACAGTTGTGCTCTGCATTGAAGGAGGGAAATAGGATTAAATTATTAAAGGTAATATTTTAAAATTTGATTCCACTGATTTACTTTCAATGGAAATATGAAGATAGGCAAATGATAAGTATCAATATTAATGATCAGATGAGGACCCCAATTTGGGGAAGAGCTCTTCTGCTAGAAAGGCAACAAGACCCACTTGCTTTATTTACTGCTGACAAGGATAATCCTACTAAAAGAAAGGGCCATGCCCATATACTCTTAAAAGGTATCAGAAATAGGAGGTTCTGATATCTACACCTAATGTCATTAACCTCCCTTGTGCACGGGATTTCCTTCACTGGCAAGACACATGACTTTCAACCTCTTACTTTAAGAGAAACAGCTTCTGTTCCACAGGTATCCATGTTTGACCAAGGCCCCATCAAAGCCTCTGCAAACAGCTGTTTCCTAGCTGCCCTCTCAGCTCACCATTTCTCAGAGAGTCTTCTAATTTGAACGTGGCCCTCCGCCCCCTAAAAACCCAAGTCCAAAACCAATTAAAAGTGGAGATCCAGCAAGCTAACCTCTGCTGACTTAAACAGGACGGAGAGTGTTCTATCAAGACCAAACTTGTAATTGCTGTGTTCTACACTCCTTGCCTCTATGGCCCCCGTGTAGAATGTGATCATCCATTTCAAAATTATCTCTCTATCGTGAGCCCAAAGCCGATCGTTTAGATTCTGGGCTCGTGTTGGGCGTCAGTTTGAAGAATATCGTGGCACTATCTCCTCTAATAAATGACTTTAACTTTTCACCTAGAAGATATCTGCTTTAACTTATCACAGGGAATCATCTGCTTTCTTTAACGCTTCCACTAAATTAAAATCTGAAGTCACTCGATTTGGGAGCGAGTGTTAGCTGCACAGAGACAGCAGGATGAATTACTAGGGAGTTGATGAAAAAAATATTATCCAAAAACTAGAAAACTTAGTTTATCACAAACTCATTTTATTCTGCGGCGCTCATTAATAATCGCCAGGGTAATGCTCACCTACACGTGCACACACACCTGTTCAACTCCTGAAAAGGGTTCCGATTTTGATGAGGGTTCTAAACCAAACTTCTAAGTGCCTCAGGTTATCGAAGTTTTGTTAATAAATAATTGTATTTATTTATTTTTGGCTGTGCTGGGTCCTCACTGCTGCGTGGGCCCTTCTCTTGTTGCAGAGCATGCGCTCTAGGACATGTGGGCTCATTGGTTGCCCCTCCCAGGCTCTAGAGCACAGGCTCAACAGCCGTGGTGCCTGGGCCTGGCTGCTCCGAGGCATGTGGGATCCTCCCAGACCAGGGATTGAACCCATGCCCCCTGCCGTTGAAGGCGGATTCCTTACCACTGAGCCACCAGGGAAGCCCAGGATACTGAAATTTTAACTTTGTAGGCTTGGATCATTTTATGGTTCTTACTTCAATGATTTGGAACTACAGAATTCATTTCAAAGTGGAAATATTTTTTCTTTAAAATCTCTCCTGCCTAATATGTTGGTTGATGGAGGGGAGTCATTAGAGGGCTACACGTATTATAGGTGGGCTTTACTGGCCCCCTCAAAGAGCAGGTCCTATTCAGTTCATCAGCAGAACTTAGAAGCCACTTAACATGGCTCTGCATTATTCCCAGGAGAACACTCACTAGGTCTTGTTCTGATTTCTAACAGAAAAGTCCTGCATTTTATGAATGATAGATATCTTAGGCTCACGGCTGTTATTATAAGTTTTGGTATAAAAATGAGAGGTAGGGCAAAGATTACTATGGTGATTTTTCTATGTCAGAAAAACTAATTTTATTAAGATTAACATGAAAGGGCATTGACGACAACAGGTAAGGTTTTAAATTAAAGTCAACCCTACTCTGGTGATTTTTCTGTCTATAGTTAGGTTTCTGAATTAAGCCAAACTCCTAAGTATTAGCTGTGTAACCTTGCCCAAATCACTTAACTTCTCTGAGCTTGTAAAATGGTCATCTCATTTTATCTCTGAGAAACAGGAAGTCCAAATAAGATGGTGTATATGGAAGTGCTTTACAGTCCCACCTGGCTTTCAGGGGGTGCCCACATAGGATTACTAAACTTTCCTTAGGAAGAATGCTTTTTTTCTTTTTTAACTCTTTGGCTGCATGACAGGGCATGGGGGATCTTAGTTCACCAACCAGGGATCCAACTCATGCACCCTGCTTTGGAAGCGCAAAGTCTTAACCACTGGACTGCCAGGGAAGTCCCTGAATACCTCTTTCTCTTTCAGCAAAATCACAATGACTTTTAAATTTAAGGAATTATCTTCTGCATTCCATTCTTTTAAATACAGCCCTTTGAAGGGGGTGGGGGAGGGAATAGTTGCAAGAAACATGCAACAAAGAACAAACACTTTCCCCAAAAGCCTAAAAAGGCAGATTCAAAATGTAGCAGGAAGAGTTGGGGCTTCACAAAAGAACTTCCTGCTAAATTTTGTTAAAATCACCAAGTGGACTGACAAACAAGAATGTACTTTTGCCTTAGGTGGAGTTACCCCTTTTTTCCTCCTGTTGTTACTTTTTAAGTTTGGTAAAAATAAGCCCCAAAACAGAAGACATATTAGATAAATATGGAGGAAGGGCTTGTTCTAGCTCAATATAGCTATCAAAAGTTCTGTCTTCGAACCAGGGAAAGACAGTAACTTCCCTGGTGGTACAGTGGGTATGAAGCCGCCTGGCAATGCAGGGGACCTGCGTTCAATCCCTGGTCTGGGAAGATCCACACACTGCGGAGCAACTAAACCCACGCACCACAACTAACAGAGTCCTTATTACTGTAACAAGCAATCCCGCGCACCCCCACTAGGACCCGACAGCACTGAATGAAGAAATACAGCTTCAAAAATGGCCACAGAATAAATGGAATGTCTCTGTTTACACAGACTAGATGCTCGAAGATTCTGTTCCTATCACCCTTTGACTTTATCGCTTATATTTAACTGTTTTAAAGTTTTTTGAGGCCATTAAGTAATAAGGGCTCCAGTAACAGAATAAACAGAAGAAACATACTAATGACTACAGTGCTTAGAACTGACTCAACAGCTGATTTCATTCATTTTTCATTTGTTCTTGATGGCTTTTCTACCTTTTTCTTCAGAGCTGTTGTTTTTCCAGATTTCCCTCATTCCCAGGTACTTCAGGGGCTCTGTTTTCTCTGTCACATGCTATTGGGCAGGAATTGGTTAGTGACGGAAAGGAAGACTGAAAGCGTGAGGGCCAGGGTGCCACAGACCCTCTAACATGCACATACTTGGGTGAGGCCGGCCTGCCAGCATCCACCGAGGGTCATAGGGCGCCTTCGTGGGCACAAACTCGATGACTCTGTCTATCGGATCCTTGGAATTCAGGAGAGGAACTGAACTGTATACACTCTAGAAGGCGACGGGAGGGAAAGAGCACAGCGGTCAGGGAACAACTCGTAACTCAGCAACAACCGTGACAAAGAGAGCAGGACCCACATATGGAAGCACACCGTTAGTCCCATCCATCAGCAGGAAGCACCCCAATCGAGAGCCAGGCCCTGAGGAACAGGTGCAACTCGCCAAGTCTCACGTGGGAGCCTGGTAGAAAGTGCACGACTGGACTCTTGACTTCAGTGCGCCCAGGCTCTCTGGGAAGTCCCCTAGAGGGGTGGACACCGACGACAAAGGGGAAAGCCCCACAATGAGAACGAAGCCTTGAGAAGCTGAGGTCTGAGCCCAGACAGGAAGCCCAAGGCTTCCCTGGCTGGAAATCATCAGAAGTGGGCCTGACCCCTGAAATCCAAAGGCGTTTTAAAGAAAGGTAGGAGGCAAAAGATGGCTTTAAGGGAAAAAAAAAAAAAGAAGAAGAAAGAAATCAACAGCTTCTAGAGAATATTTTGTAAGGAAAAACAATCCTTCTCCCATAAACGAGTCTCACACGCTGAGGCAGTGGGCTGTGGTGAAAAGGCCGGCTCTTCGGGCTTTCCGGCGCCGGCAGCAGGCGGAGGACTCACCTTCGGCATGTAAGACAGCCAGTGCAGCACGGTGAAGACCCCCTCAAAGTCATCGCAGACGGTGCTGTGCGTCACCCCGTTGTTGTGCATGATCTGGATGCCCCCCAGCTGGTTGTTCGAGGTGTATACTTCCCTCCCGAGGACCTAGAGAAACAGGCCAGAGAGAAGACGTTCATCCAGCCAGAGAGAAGGGCAAGGTCTGTCTCGTAACTGCCACTAAAATGGATTATTTTTTCTGCAAGACAGACAGTCTGGCCTCTGTGGGCTGTGTCGAGGGACTATCTGGACCTTTGTCCTAAAAAGAAAACTCAGAAGACACAAAGGGCGTTTTAGACAATCACATACTGTGCTGCAATTTAAACACCAGCAAGCCCCTCTCTATCAGCCGCCACAGGTGCGTGGTGGCATCCTGGGCTCTGGGGGGGGGGAGACCACAGTGGTGGGTAACGCTGGGGCCCCGAGACGCAGGCCAAGCCACGCTGCTGCCCGCAGACGCAGAAGGGGGAGTGCCTGGCTGCTGACACCCTCGAGCGACGAGTCTCAGTTAAACAGGAGCATCGAGAGGTTTGGTTGGACTCCTCGTTTTTTTCAAGGGTTACTTTGCCCCTTTACATTTGATGTTCAAGTGAAACTCTGAAGCAACTCATGACACATACATGAAGCCTTGAGCCTAAAGTCCTCTTTGTGTGCTGGGCACTGGGCCGTGATTTATGCCCAAACCCACTTCTCCTGGGTCCTTTCCTCCCCAGGTTCCAGGGACTTCAGGGCCTCAATTTCCTGGTCTATCCACCCCTGGAGGAGTTTAGCTCTTGTGAGGGTAAAAGGCACCTGCGATTGGAAACCATAAAGTTTCCTTTAAAAAAGAAAAAAAAAAAAAAAGACCATTCTTCGACTCAGAAATTGTAGGGTTTCTTTTCCCCTCGAAGATTGGTTAATCATTTCTTTTGGGGAGGGAGGCTTTCTGACCCAGCAGATGGAAGCTGGGCAGCCTGACCACGGACTCCTGCAAACTGCTGAGTGTGTGGTAATTGCCAGTCATCTACGGCAGCCCTGGAGAGCTCTTAACAGTTGTGGAGCCGCTTACTGTATGTTACCTTTTCTTTCTTTCCCCTTTCTCCTCCTCCTCCTCTGGAAAATAACCACAACACAGAATTTCTTCCTTACTTTTATTCACTTCCAGCCTCTGGGGGAGAACCTAATAAAGGAGAGACCAGCAAATTCTGCCTGTATATTCCCATTTTGCCCCTTCCTGTTCAGAGCTGTGAGCGGCTCTCCTACAGGCTGGGTCAGCCCCAGGATCAAGACCTGCCGAAGGCTGAGGATGGGGCAGCCAGAGCCATCACCTCTCTGGGACCCAGCTGGCCTGGGTTCCATTTAGCTTCAGCTACAGAGGGGAGAGGGGCAGGCTTCCCAGGGGGCTCAATGGTAAAGAATCTGCCTGACAATGCAGCAGAGGCGGGTTCGATCCCTGGGTGGGGAAGAAGCCCTAGAGAAGGAAATCACAATCCACTCCAGTATTCTTGCTGGAAACTTCCATGGACAGAGGAGCCTGGAGGGCTACAGTCCATGGGGTTGCAAAAGAATCAGACACTCAGCAACTACACAGCAGGCGGAAAGGTGGAAGAGGCTCTTCTGAAAGGAATTGGGAGGCAAAATGGCTCTCAGATTTCTGCTTCCCTTACTAGGGAAGCAGAGAGACAAGCCTTCGCAGGCACCTCTGAGCTGAGCGATGTGCCCAGCAGCGCCTTTGAAGGAGCCCCTGGAAGCGGGGAGGCCGAATTTGACCACTGGGCTCCCGTCCTCCGCCCGGTCTGTCTTTCATCTCAGCCCAGGCGCCGCGGTTCTATTCTCATTCTCCTGCTGTCTCTTTCCATTTGCCCTCTCCCTGACTGATACACTGATCTCTCGGTCACTTGGCTTTCTGCTCCACTGCGTCCATATTACTAATAACACCTCCGCCACGGCCAGTTTACCTCATGAAGGCAGGAGCACATCATTACAAAATAAACTCATAACTTTGACATTCTAGCAAATACACGCCGTTTGTTATTTTTATGGCTTTAGTCTTTCTAACAGGCAGAGGGCATTACATACCTGTTTCCTTTCTATCTTTAAATGTGTGCACACATGCACACTCGCCCATGCACCAGGAAACGAGAAAAAAAAAAAAACAAACCCAACCCCCAGCAAATGTCCAGAGCAGTCAGATGACGGGGGACCCTGGTGGAGGCAGAAGCCCTGTCACTCAGGGAGGCCGCGCTCCGATCTGGCTCTGGTTTTATGGACGTCATAAACCCGATGGCCCACAGCTGGTCCTTCTGGGACAGACTGCCTCTCTGCCAGAAGTCGTTCGGTGTGATCAGCAGTATTTTTAATTATTAAAATAAAATTGGAAAGGGGGAAAAGAAATAAAAAGGAGACACTGCACTGACCCTGAATATCTGATACCCAGAGAGTATGTCAGGGGCCCAGAATACCTTGCTGCCTAGAAGCAAGAAAATAGCTAGGGCTATTTTGTACTCAGAAATGCTATTTCCTTTCCCATGAAACCCTGTCTCTAGGACTCGATAACATCCAACCACTTAGAACCTCACGCCTCTCCCAAATCAGTAATGGCCCCGTCGAGAACCAATCTCAGAAAAAGGGGCTGAAACTGACGAAGAGAGCTTAGCTGTTCAAATACACCTTCCTCAGACATCTTTGCCCCCTCACTTCAAAGAGGAAGAGAGCCTCCAGAACTGGGTTCCTCCTGGAGGCTTCCTTGTCCACCCATTCCACCCCATATTCTTACATCTAATGGGAGTCAGATCTGGAAGGAGTAGGAGTTAATCACTTAGCATGTCTTCCCTTTATTAGTGGAAACTCAGGTTCTGACATCTTGGCATTGTTCTGAAAAGGCAGCAGTATTTCCACATTTCTTCTCCTCTGAGGAAGAAAACCAGGGCTTACTACAGCCAAGAACATCATCCTGGGCTAAAGAAATGTTTGCATCTGAGAAGATTCATTACATTTGGGAACTAAAGATAAAAATTATATGGCAGACAGAGTATCCGAAGAGCTCTCTCTGGTCAGCCTTATTGCAGGAGGTAGGCAGTAGGGGGTGGGGGCAGGTGCAGAGGGGAAGGACACACGAAAAATGAAGCCTGCTTCACTAACCATAAACAAATGCCAACAATCATGGCTACTTAACAATTGGGGAAGAGAAAGCAGGAGCCTCCGGTTCATCTTCAATGACCATATGTTTGCAGCATGCACCAGGAGAATGAGGGTGCACAACAGCTCCTGACTGATAGGGGTCGGGGCTGACTCAAGGGGTCTTAATGATTTTAGAATACTTCACAACAAAAGCTCCAACTGCAGAAGCTGAATCTGGGCAAAGACAAAACCCATTCTGCCCAACTCTGAAATGATGGCACTGGAGCAGTTAGGTTAACTCTGATGAGCATCAGGAGGGCAGAGAAAATGACCCAGCTAGACAGAACCACTGTCACAGTCTTCAGTCTGTTGCCCTACCAACCTTCTACGGTAAAACCTGGGGTACACAACCCTCATCAACAGAACATTTTCGTGAAGTAGGTGAGCTTCATTCATCCGTTTTTTCCAACCTGGACACACCTATTCGTGTATAGGTCATGCTGCTTGCCACATTCCATTTCCGAAATTATTCCTTGCACATTTTACACTACAGATACAACCGCTTGGTTTATCTGCCCATCAGCATCAATAACCACTTAAATATAGGAACCACTCAAAACAGGGGACTCTGCTGAGGCCCTACTTTGCCGCCTCCTCCCAAGTCTGAGTTGAGAGGCAGTGCCATGAAATACTAGGAACAGGCACCATCTCAGGTCCCCTGCTGAAGAGTGCCGATGCCGACAGAGGTGAATGAGGGCTCAGTCTGAAAGAGGATCTCCGTTCACTCTCCACATAAAATTAAGCCTCATCCAGCACTCAGTCATTCCAGCTGGCGGACCTGGGAATTAAGGGCATTGCCTCTAGCCAGTGATTAGCAGAAGGCCAATGTTAGAGGCTCCGTGAAAGATGCTGCAGAGCCTTTAGAAATTTTGAGATGCACAGGCAGTACAAATGAATGCAGTCATACACACACACATACAGAGAGGCCTGAGCCACTGCTGCTGTGGCTGCTTATCTAGAGACGCTGCAGACAGCTCAGGTTTACCCCAGCTGACAGGCAATGAAAACAGTCTAATATACCGCCTGCTCTCGCCCTTAAATCCCTTTTTGGAGATCAAGATAAACTCGTTTCTTCCCTTCCCCAGTGCTCCAGACGTTTGAGTGAAGTGGCAGAGTATTGTGAGGTTTTGTGCAAATGAAATCACTGTGTAATACTGAATGAGTGTAGTATTTACTTGTCAGGATATTCGTCAGCACACAGGCTTTTGAGCCTTCCAAGTTTCAAAGATGCAACTTTAGCTCAATGTTTTTCCAAAAATTTGCTTTTGTCCTGATATATACATATTATGTCAGGGCCCCTCAGACTTATAAGCAAATATTTGCAATTGTGTGCTGCAGATGTGAAAAATAATGATGCATATCGATGCATTAAAAAAAAGAAAATTCTGCTGCTGTTTTCTCCCACTTTATCCAACCTTTTCCCCTTTAAACATTCCTGGTGGATCTAAGAATTCAGCTATGCATATGGAGTCCATCCTCTTTCTCATTAGGGTATTTCCACTCTCAAGAGGATTCAGGAGGGGTTTTGTAAATTTCCTGAGCAATTGTCATCACTGGATTTCCTCCATGATTTTAGACATTAAAGTCACTCTGGGATCTGTCAGGTTATTGATAAAGGTTTGGTTAAGGCAGAAAGGGAGAGAGAGATGAGAAAGAAAAAGTGGGAAGAAGGAAGAAGTGTTAAAATAGGGACAAAGGAAAAGAGAAAGGATGAGAAAGAGAAGGGAGGGGGAGTGAAGAGAGGAAGGGGAAGAAAAAAATGTAATAGCTCATCTACTCCTGGTGCTAACACCCTCCTCCTTGACCTGAGAGGACTACATTTTTAAAAGCTGACAAGTAATTCAATCTCCAATTAACAATTTTAAGTGGCGCAGCACATATTACTGTGTAAATGTTTCTCCAGGAATACATCCAAGGGTGAATGGAATTAAATCTCTAGGGAGATAAGACCAGTGCCGATGAGACCAAGAATATTTGGGGGTTCTAAAATATAGTCCCTTCATACAGAGACCCAGGGTTGCAAATTCCTCTCCTGCTTTGTTGTTGCTATTATATCAATGGAGAGCTGGTTGGCAGCTGGCGGGCTGGGGCTAGAGAAGGGACACAGTGTCATACTGGTGGCACAGGATGGGGCAGCCTCTGGTGTGAGCCGTGGCTGGATTCAATGCCACCCACTCCAAGACCCAAATCTCTGTGTGTGTGTGTGTGTGCGTGCTCAGTCTTGTCCAACTCTTTGCGACCCCAGTGGACTGTCCGTGGAATTTTCCTGGCAAGAATACTGGAGTGGGTTGCCGTTTCCTTCTCCAGGGCACTCTAGCATCTCCTACATTGGCAGGTAGATTCTTTACCACTGTGCCACCTGGGAAGCCCCAAAATTTCTTTATAAGCAGCAAAATTACAAAGTGGTCAGGTATGATGATGGATAAACTGGAGCAAAGGGACTGTGCTACCAGTGGTAGAAAGGATATTTATGGGACTTCCCTCGTGGTCCCATGGTTATGAATCCGCCTGCCAATGCAGGAAACACAGACTGGATCCTGGCCCAGGTACTAGGGTCCCACACGCCACAACTGAGCCTGTGAGCCACAGCGACTGGAGTCAGGGCTTTGTAACAAGAGAAGCCACTGCGATGATAAGCCAGCGCACCACAGCGAGAGAGGTCGCGTGTAGCAACGGAGACCCAGTGCAGTCAAAAATAAGTAAATGTTTTAAAAAAAGAAAGATATTTATGCAAAAAGAAACTGAGATACAGGGAGAATAGAGGAATGAGGTAGATGGCAGAAGGAGGAACTGGGGTAGAGAGGAACCTCATGACAGTTTACTTGTCAAACGTATGAGAAAAAGGCATAGACTTCCAGAGTCAAAACTGATGCCAGACAAAATCACTCATCTCAGGGATCCATCAACTGCTCATTTACCTGCAGACTTGAGCACACTGACAATAAATTATTTCCAAATACAGAAAAAAAAAAAAAGGTAAAAGTCTGGTCTATTGACATATAATTCACATATAGTGAAATTGTCCATTTTTAGGTGTACAATTCTATGAAATCTGACATCACACAGGTGTATAACCACCACCCACAATTGCCCCAAAAGTTTTCATCAGCCCCCAAAATGTTCTCATTTCCTTTGTAATCAATTCCCTTCTCCCACCCCTGACCAACATGGATCCTTGTGTCTCAACAACGTTGCCCTTTCTAGAATGTTAACTTCTTTCAGTAGCATTGTATATCTGAGAGTCACTGATGCTCACACAGGTGGCAGCTCCTTTTTTACTACAGAGTAGTATTCTGTTTTATGGAAATACTACCACCTGCCCATCTGCTTGCTGTTAGCTGACATTTGAGTTGTCTCCAGTGTCAGGCAACTACAAATAAAGCTGCTATACATTCCCATACAGGTTTTTGTATCAATGTACATTTTCATTTCTGCTGAGGAAATGCCTAGGAGTAAGACTGCTAGCAAAAGGAGAAGAGGGCACCAGAGGATGATATGGTTAGAGAATATCACTGACTCAACGGACGTGAATCTGGGTCAACTCCAGGAGACAGGGAAGACAGCAAAGCCTGGCCTGCTGTAGCCCATGGGGTCACAAAGAGTTGGACACGACTTAGAAACGAAACAACAACAGGATTGCTGGGATATACTGTAAGTGGATAACTTTTTAAAAGAAAGCTAAACTTTTTCTAGGTGAGTGTACCATTTTGCAGTCCCACCAACACACGTGAGATTTCTAGTTGCTTTGCATCCTCACCAACATTTAGTATGTCAACTTAAATTTATATTAGTAGGGTCTAACTGTGGTTTTAATTTGTGTCTCCCTAATGACTAATGATAAATATATTTTTATATGCTAATGATAATATCTTTTTATGTGCTTATTTACCCATCCTTATACCTTTGTGAAAGGTCTGTTCAAATTTCTTACCCATTTAAAAAGTTACTGGGTTGTTTCCTATTATTGAGTTGTGAGAACTCTTCATATATATATATATATATTTTTTTTCTTTTTTTTCTTTTTTCCCCAGTCACCTCCCAGTGGTTTTTCTGACTAGATATGGGACATGAGGTTGGTACTGGAAGGCAGCTGGCTGTGTGACTGCCTCTGCCCACCAGTGGAGAGGCACAGAATTTGGTGCTTGCTGTAACCTGGCTTCCTGGGGAGTTACACCGACCTTTCATCTCTTCAGCCTTTCTGTTTGTGTTTTCTCAGCTATATCTGGTAGGCGGCAATTTAATGTTTTCCTCTTAAAACACATGAAAAGCCTGTTACTGTCTTAACACAACAGGCATACAGTAAATGCTGGTGAACTGCCATCATTCTCACTGCTCTATAAAAACTCAGCCCTGGCTGGTATTTTCCGCAAGTTGAACTACTATAAGCAACAGAAGTCCTTCCTATTAGTGCCAATATATGTTGGGGCTTCCTTAAGCAAAACGAGTGGTTTGGTTTTCCTCTCCTTTTAGTTTTCCCCAGTGGAGATACTGGGTTTTTCTTTCAAAATTCTTTACCTAGGCTAAAATTAAGCTAGTAACTCTATATACTATAAAGTCATATTACATTAGAGTTGCTCTACGAGCTGCATAAACCTGCTTTATCTGTTGAGAAGACATTTTATCAAAGGGTTAGATAGAAAATGAAGATACCCACAAGTTGACGATATGTTCCAACGGTCTTTCTTGACTTCCCATATTTGCATCTTATGCTCTTGGTTAAATTCGGATGAGTTCCTTTCCTAAATAAACACTGATTTTTCACTTTCTCTTATGTGCAAACTATTTTAAAGGGCTTAAATTCCAGACTCTGAGACATTTAAACTATTAGGACCCAATCAAGAATCAACCAGAAAAACTCGAAGCCTGGGCATGGTAATTTGTATCAATCTAAACTGCTCTTAAAGCTTCTCCTTTCATAATTCAACACTCCTGACGGTGGACGTTAGCTGATTAGACTGTGTGAAGGCAGCCACTCTGAATGAGAGGGGACACAGCCAGAACTGGATCCATGCACAGGGGACATTCCTGAGAATGATGAACAGTCAGGAGTCAGGTTTCTAAACAGTCTCGTTTCCTGCGTCTTTATCATATTCACACAGCAGTCTGTGCACAGCCAGGGACCAGGTCTGACTTCGCCCCAGAAGACTGAAGTCCTTGCATTTCTAATCTACCAACGTGTGCAGTTCTTGCACTTTTAATTTATGAGTGTTTGGGGGGGACCTCTCTGACTTGGGAACATATTGGCTCGGTCTAATGCTTGGAGATTATTAAACTCAGAGCTATGCTCCACTATCAAGTCTACAGATCTTTTATTTAGAAGATATGGTGCTCTAAATGCACAAAGAGCTCCCTGTCACCTTCACATTAAAGCCCCTAGTGCCTGGTAAATGGAATTATATAGCTGTCATCTCCTTTCCCCAAAGTTTTAAGAGTACAATGGGCTCATTTTTTCACACTCCATCCCAGCTTCAGAACTAAGAGACCTACTTTGTATTGATTTAAGGTCTCAGAAATAAATAAACCTGCTTCACCGCTGTGATTCACAACAAATTCATGATACACTATTGCATGATATATTTCAAGCTCTGGCCCTGGCTCTCTTTTCCTCTGGTGAGTGATGGGGGAGGTGGGAGGTAGTGGGGAGCTGCAGAGCTGACAGCCGGATGGTTATTGGAGATGGCTGCTGACTGCAAATCCAAGAACAGACACTGCTGGAGGAGTATGGGAATTTTTTTTTAACTGGGGGGCAGGGGTGAGAAGCTAATTTACTTGGGTTTCAGGCAGGGGTTGTGGGGAGAAGAAAAGTTGAAGGGGGAGGAGAGGGAGAGACACAATAGCAGAGCTTCGACTGAACACTAATTTGCAAAGACAGAACGATGAACATGGCTGGAAAGAAAAGTGAAGAGAATCCAGCACGAGGAGGTGTAACATCTAAGTGACTGGGAAGATGGCGATGCTGAGCTGCTCCGGGCAGCTGAGGGCACCAGTCCTTGGGGGCACTTAGCTTGAGTTCAGGGATGATGTTTTATGACAGGCAGAACATGTACAGACCCTACACACCCCAGAAGCTGTGAAGTGGAGGCATCTTTTGATTCCAAGACTCAGGGAGCATCCAGTCCTGGGGGCTGGATAGGATGCTCTGGAGAGAGGGCAGACATAGAGCGGAGGCCACACATATGTGTGAGCCAGAGATTGCTCCCTGAGCTGAGAGAGTGAGAAATTAGTATCCTAGTTTTGTGTGCCCGGAGGGCTTCAGAGTCCCTCAGTCTACATCACCCTACTGATTCCTGAAACAAGTCCCACCAAACTAATTTTAACTAGTATCTGAATATATAGCTCTCAAAAAGACCTATCTTTGGACTTCGCTGGTGGCCCAGTGGTTGCGAATCCACTGCCAATGCAGGGGACTCAGGTTTGATCCCTGGTCTGGGAAGATCCATGTGTTGCGAGGAGCAGCTAAGACCAAGAGCCTCAACTCCTGAAGCCTGTGAGCGGAGAGCTAGTGCTCGGCAATAAGAGCAGCCACTGTGATGAGGAGCCCGCGCGCCGCAGCTGGAGAGGGGCCCCCACTCTCCACAACTGGAGAGACCCCACATGAAACAAAGACCCAGTGCAGCAAAAAAAAAAAAAAGACCTTATCTTCCAGTCCTGTATCACGACCTTGACTTCTGACAAGGCGGGTGATGGGAAGGCAGAAAGGCCTGGGCGGGAGCGTGCAGCAGATCCCTACAGTTCTAGAGAGTACTATTTCAGAGTGGTGAGTTTTAGCTGTTCCTCCAGCAACTAAAACTCATTTCATATTTTCAGCTGGCCAGAATGTTATGAATCCAATTTCTTTGCTATCTTTGAAGAGCAATTTCATCTTCACTACGTTTGTTCTTGAGACAAGACTGGACTTTGAAAGCAAAAATACACGGGAAAGAGTTTGGTTCTGTTCAGTTCTACAATAGGCCAGAGCATCAAACTGGGAGTCACTTTGTTAATTTTGAACTACTATTTAAGAGGAATTAGTTTGTCTGGTCTGAGAAACAGACTAGGAAGAACTTCATACAGATTAAATGGATTGGCTTAAAGAGTACCGAGTTGCCCTTCAGTCGAGTTTTTCAAGCATCACTGAATGACTATTTGGTAATGGAGTTACAGTGGAATTTCAAACAACAGTTGGGCAGTGGGACTTTGAAGGATCCTTTCGCTTCCAGCAATAATTCTAGGACCACTTGTTCTCATCATGAACTATATCACCACCATCACCACATGGCACTTAACTCTTCTGTGATACGGGGAAAAAAATTAACTGTTATGCTCTACAACTCCCATTCCTAACCTTGCTAATACATAGTAATTTTATGTATCACTAGTATGCAATCGCACTAACACAGAATTCTCTCACATGTAGTCACTTTTTTAGAGTCCCACCAGTGCCCCAATCTATTCTCTCCCTGCCCCAACCTAACACAGCTCCCTGGCTACAAGTCAAGACACATCTTCATAGCATGAGAGTACTAGAAATTAAAAAGAATTTAAGATTCAGAGACCCTCTGGTCTTCACCTTAAGATAGGAAATGTATTTTACATAGAGGAAAGTGAGCCCCAAAGAGACAAGAGCCCAAAGTTGCTTTGGGCTAGTTGCTTTGCTAGTACATGGCAGGAGAAGAATAATAAAAAAAAATTTATTTGCTTTTTCTTAGGAAAAAAATCTGAGGGACTTCCCTGGTGATGGTTAAGAATCTGCCTTGCAATGCTGTGGGGTCCATCCCTGGTTGGGGAACTAAGATCTCACGTGCTGAGGAGCAACTAAGCCGATGCACCACAACTTAGAGGATCCAAACTCTGCAATGAAGATCTTGCGTGCGCCAACCAAGATTCCATGCAGCCAAAGAAATAATAAATAAATAGTTTTTTTAAAATCTAAAGGCTCTGATAGGGTTCCCAGGTGGTGCTAGTGGTAAAAAACCCATCTGCCAATGCAAGAGACATAAGAGACACAGGTTCAATCCCTGGGTTGTAAAGATCCCCTGGAGGAGGGCATGGCAACCCACTCCAGTATTCTTGCCTGGAGAATCCCACGGACAGAGGAGCCTGGTGGGCTACAGTCCATAGTGTTGCAGAGAGTCAGACATGACTGAGGGGGTCGCAAAGAGGGTCACAAAGAGTTGGACATAACTGAGTGACAAACATCAAAGGCTTTGAAACTTCAAAAAGTTTTAGCACATTTATAACAGGCTGTTGAACATGATCATTCCCCAGTCTCAATGCCCAGGCAGAGCCTCAGAACTCTGACTTTGCCTAGAAGCTCTAGAGTGATGCTTGTGTGGGCTCTCTCATCCTGAGTCTCTAAGCCACCATGCCCACGCGGGTTCTCTTAGAGGGTCGGAGGCAGTGGATCCCTGAATAACAATTCCACCAGAGAGCGGGGAGCAGACTGCTGGCCGATTACCCCCGCGCACTCATGGCGTCAAACAGGCCTGGCACAGTTTCCTACCAGACCGGAGGAACACTGGATGAGAAACTAAACTCCCCAGATGGGGTCAGGTGTGCCCCTATTTTACGTGTGTGCAGGGGGAAAGGCTTGAAAACCAAGGGGATGGGCCACCTTTTCTGAGAGCTCATTCCTCATGCTAAAGAGAGGCTGACTCCGAGAGGAAGCTCACATGCCCTCTTTAGAAAGAGACTGATCCCATCTGGAGCTTTGGAGAACAGGGCCTGTCTGTTGTGAAAATAGGTAGTTAGGGACTTTTAAAAATGCAAATTGCTGGACTGATCCTTAGAGTGATTATAGGCTATTGTACCAACAAGTCCGTGGGGACCTGCGCAGACAGATGACTGACACATATACTACCCTATCAGGACCGGACGTGGTGCCTCTTGCGTTAATGGCTTTCCAAAGTGTGTGATTGTCTTTAGATAACATCTATGGGGAAAGTCAATATGTGGATGTACTGCCACAGTGAGGACTGACATCTAACATTTTCTTAAAGGAATCTTTGCCTTCCAAGGGTCAGAAAGTAGAGAGAATGTTGTGCTTGTATTTCACTTCCACGTCTTAGATAAAGAGCTGCTCTGAGACAGGTCCCTAAATGCATCTTAGGGGAGACCACAACAGTACCAGTGGAATACCTGCATTAACTCATTTAATCCTCACACAAGAGCCTGTTACAAGCCTTGTTTTATGGTTAATGCAACTGTGACCTGGAAGGGTTAAGTACACTGTTCAAGGTCGCTCCACTCACAGTTGGCAGAGCCTGGATTCAAACCTGGCCAGTCTATTTCAACTTTTTTTTTTTGGTTTCACCATGAGGCTTATGGGATCTTAGTTCCCTGACCAGGGATGGAACCCCTACTCCCTGCATTGGGAGCTCTGAGCCTTAAGCACTGGATCTCTAGGGAAGTCCCCAGCCTGCCTCTTTAAGTTACGTGACAGTTACAGGGCAGCCAGAGCTGAAGAACCATCCCTTCCTTTCTCGAGCCCCCATGGCTGACTCTCACACTGTGCATCAGAGTGTCATGGGCAAGGATGGAGAAGGCACAGTGCAGGCTCCCGGTGCTACAAGCTCCCGGGAGGAGCTCTGATACCATACCCCAAAGAGTCACATTTCATGTTGTACAGACACACAAATATATGTATTTGGAAACTGAGATCCACTGAGGGCCAGATACCAAGTTTCAAAAGCAAGATTAGCAGAATTAGCCCACTACAGGCCTAACACATAGCCCTAGCCACACTCACCATATAATTTATTTTTTCTTGGCAGATCCAATGGTACTAGGGACCTGGTCTCTCTAAAGGGAATGAAATTATCAGATATTTTTTTCCTCCTTAATGCAGAAGCTTTAAAATGCTTTAGCATAAGAAAATCATACATCACCTCTTGAATGAATCCATAATCCATCTATCAGACCATTGACACATGCCTTACCTCCAGAGACAGTTATTGTCCAGAGGATAAGTCATAAACAGCAATTCTGATTTCTTGGTATAAAGAGAGAGCTTTTACCACACCTAGGCAGTAGACTGAGAACTGGCAGGCTTTAGTCTATATCCCTTATATTTCTAGGTCCTCCCAGCCTACTGACCACCTGACATTACAGTAAACATAGAACACAGCAAGGAGTGGAAGGAGAGGAAGTGGATCTGAAAGTCACTGCAAACGTCCAATGTCGCCTTGACTTAGGAGTTTATGACTCTACAAATTGTCACAGCCCATTAAGGGTCTTTTTTTCCAGTTTCCCAAGCACACAAGCTGCTGCCTTTGCTAAGCCAGCCTGACTCCCTTCTGGCAGGTAGTCTCTCGCATCCATCAAGTCCATCCTTACCACTCAGTGAGGTATTTTGAAGGATCTGCCCACCCACCACCTACTGTTTGAAGAACTGGGAATGCATGATCCACTACCTTGAGTGACATGAAAGAGCAGGCCCTTAGGAGCTTCTCTTACTTATGTTATCACTCTCATGACATTTGGACAAAAAGTAAAATGACCACTGGGACGTCCCTGATGGTCTAGTGGCTGAGAGTCTGCCTGCCAACGCAGGGAATACAGGTTCGATCCCTGGTCCAGGAAGATCCCACATGCTGAGGAGTAACTAAGCCACAACTGCTGAGCCCACGCACTGCAACGACTGAAGCCCTCTTGCCTGGAGCCAGCGCTCCGCAGCAAGAGAAGCCACCACAATGAGACGCTCACACCCCACGACAAAGAGTAGCCCATTTGCTCAACTAGAGAAGGCCCACGCAGCAATGAAGACCCAGCGCAGCTTAAAGTAAAATAACTAATTAAAAAAAAAAATCACACTACTTTCTCTTCTCAGGCCTTGCGGACACTGAGCCCCAGGAACTGAGCACACCTTAAATGAAACTCAGGGACGTGGAGGTTCCTGTTCTGCTGCTAGTTCTAGTCTCTGTCAGTGGAACGATCAGACAAAGGTATTCAACCTTCTGCTGTTTCCGTCTTCCCATTTATAAAATGGCCCCCATGCCACTGGCACCCAGAAAGTAACAAGGAGTCACACAGATGTTCTTAAGTTTCAAATAAAGTTATCCAGGCTGCCCCTATCACCAGCCCATCGCCTTGAGTTCAAATGTCAAGTCTGTTTCTGCAACGCTTAAGAAGACTCGATCCGGTATCTCTCCTCACCTGTGTAATATTCTGAATATTTCACACATAACTACAGGCAGCAAAGAACAAGGCATTCAAGGAACGAGGATGTACAAACATTCAGATGACAAGGACAGGGGATCAAAGTACACATGTGGGGAGCACTCTCTGGTTTTGGAAAACAAAAGACAGAATGGCAGAGCCCCTAAAAAAGATGTGTAAGTGAACAGTGAAATCACTGAAAGGAAGTGCCAGGAAACCGTGGGGATGGTCATGTTTTATGTGCAGGTGACCACTGCCGGCTACAAAAAGAAATCCTTTAAAAGTAAGAGTCTTTGGAAGAGAGAGGTAGGAACGGCTAAACTAATTAAAACCGGGTTGGCTAATGACGGGCAACACCACGTGGGTGCTGAGATGGAGTGCAGCCGTAAAAGCTTGACGCAGACACGCAGTGTATTAAGTTGGGAATGTGTGTCTTTCCAGCTTCGTTTCTATTAAAGGAACAAACAATTTACATGTGGCTGTGTTACAGAAGTGTGATATGTGGCGTGTCAACCCTTTCTCTTCACACCCAACTGTGTGCAGTCAAAGCAGAGATGGGGTGGAGGGGGGTAGGGAGGGGGAGGAGAAGAGCGGGGAGGAGAAAGTTTTTAAAAAAATCTCTGCCTCAGCAAAAGTTTTCATTAAAATTTTAGACAAATGATCCCTGTGTCCTTCTCCCTTGCTGCCTGGGGCTCCATGCTATTTCTATGCAAATAACAACCTCGTGGTTTATATCTTATTATTTCCACCGGAGCTGCAGCGACATGACCTGAGACATCTAAGAGGTGGGGGTGGGGGTGGGGTGGGGAGGTGGAGTTAGAAAGGAGAGAGAAAGAGAGAAGAGGAGAGAGAGAGATGAAGTGGGT